>CM074201.1:26958686-27177735 GCA_037179385.1 Holothuria scabra | reverse complement strand
TCCTCGTAAAGAAGAAATGCGTATTTTGATTAAATTTAGGAAGATGGCTAGGCAATGTGAGGATCACCTCCCATAGCCATGGGAAACCTAAAGGTCGAAAAATTTTCGCCCCTAGGGAAGATTGAAAGTTGCCATTAATTTGATAACATTCTGCATAGTAACCCTGTCCTCCCGGAAAAGTTTTTGCCCCTCCTATATTTTGTGTGGCTACTGCTCTCCGGGGTCATAGCCTGATGACATACGTCTCTTGAATATGTGTAGAGTAGATGACTTTCTCTCATAAACACTGACTTTTTACCGTCTTTACGTCTAAAAAGAACTGCAGTCGCTCACGACTTGTGTTGTGAAACTGTATAGAGTACATTCTAAAACCGTGTTTCAGTTAATCACTTACTTAGCCCCTGCTTTTTGTAAACACGTTTAAATTCTAAATATGTTTAGCTAGCACACATTAAATGTTTGACAATTAAACGTATATGGAAGCAGAAAATGTTTAGAAATTAGACGCGTGTATTTATGATCTAAACGTGTTTACAAAGTGGGGGGGGGTGGAGTGTTTAGAAAACCTTTTATTCCTAAAACACCCTTTTGGATTGTTTAGTGAGTACTGAAACGTCCGTTGTTAAATTTTGTGTTTGGCCCTAGTAGGGCAAAGGACCGGTGGGGTAGTTCCATTGGACAGTATCAACTTGAGGGATGTGCAGAACGTTTTGCATCCTATTGCCAAAAATTTCTCTTATAATTATCCTCTAATAGTTAAATGATAGTGACTGAAGTTCGAGAACCTTCTATTTCATCAAATTGAATGAATAATAGCTACATGGATTTTCCTTTCATAGAGTAGTGTGCTTAATCTCTGTCTGTTTACATGAAAATTTAAAGGTTGGGTTTTTTATTTACAAAGAACTGAAAACCAGAAAATAGTCACAATTTCTATTAAAGTTCATCAAAATTGCTTACTTTGCAGAGTAATACATTAATAGTAATAATTTCTGATTTGCACTTGATTATGCGTAAACATGCATAAATATGCAACTCTTGTGATGTCGAGTTAGGAACAGTCCTCACATACACTGTTAAAAATTTCTGCTCGAAATTTACAGTGACTTTTTTTTAATCTTGAAACCTTTTTTTGTATTTTACTTTTTAAAGAGATTTTTCTGTATCTTTACAGACACTTTGTATTGCTACAATAAAAAAAGGTTGTTTAACATGTATTTTCTGTTTAATTGAAAAACCATTTCTGTCTGCTTTTTTAACCAAATTTTACTGCTTTGTAAAACTTTTTCTGTAAATTTACAGAAATTTTAACAGTATTTTTTATTTTTCTCAAGTTCAAGTTCAAGTTCAATTTATTCTCTATTACACCCCAATATGGGGTACAAGAGACTGAGAAGCGTAAATAACAAACAAGGTAAACACAATTATTACTTAGAAAGAAAAAGAAGGAATAAAGAAGTAAAAATAGAAAAAAAGGGGAAAAAGAAAGCATCGCTCATACTGACACAGTACAGATAGTAAATCAAGACACTCAAGGGAAAATAATAAAGATGATAATAATAATAATAATAAAAATGATAATAATAACAATAGCAATAGTAAAAAACTAAAAAAAAAAGGAAGGATAAAATAAAAAAAATAAAATAAAAAAATAAAAATAAAAAAGAAGAAGAAGAAGAAGAAAATAATAGTGTTGGTAACAGCAATAGTAACAATTCGGGGTCGGGGATTAAGTCTAACTAATTGAATCGTTGAAGGATGTCTCCACAGAATAAACTAATCTTTAGCAAAGTCTTCCTATTACTTGTCTGAAATAAATCTTCCATTTTCAGGGTGTTTGGGTTTTTATGAAAATAAGGGGGTATATACTTTTTCCTTTCTTGGGATAATGCATTACATTCGAAGAAATAATGGAATTCGTCTCCTAACTTTTCCTGATTACATAGGGTGCATATTCTGTCATGAAAAACAATATTCCTATATCTGCCGGTCACAGTTGGTATTTTGCTATTGCTACAGCGAAGTCTACAGAAGCTAAGTCTGTTCCGAAACGGGAGATTAACTAAATACTTTTCAAATGTAAGATTCTTTTTAAAAATACGGTAAGTTTTACACTGAGTATTGCTATCAACTTCCACACACCATTCTTGCTTATAGATATCATCAAGCTTACGATCAATAGTTTTTTTAAGCCAAGGCAAATTTAAATAAGGGCAGTGATGTATATCATTACGATTATTACTAAATAGAGGTGTGTCCCAGATGAAGGGTGTTCCAGTTTTTTCAAAAATGCTTTTAATTTTAAGGAGCCAGGGGGAGGTGTAAATACCCTTGTCATGGAGAACTCTAAGATACTTATACATCATGCAAGACAACTTGTTACCGTCACCATTCACAATTCTGCCCCAAAAAGTAACCATCCTACTCTCAACTACTTTAACAAGTTTGTGTCTACCCAGCTCACCATATACCATGCAGTTTGGAGTACTCTTTTTTAACTTTAAAATTCGCTTACAAAAATCCAGATGGAAAGCCTCAATTTGTTTTATGTCTTCCAAGCCCCAAACTTCACACCCGTAGAGAAGGATTGGTGAGACTAACTGATCAAAGAGTTCAAGTAATAGATCTAAAGGTAGCTGAAGGTTGTAAGACTTGTTCAAAAGACTAAACATGGCTTTCTTTGCATTACTAATCTGCTTGCATTTCGTTTTAATGAACTTATTATTATAATTAAATGTAACTCCCAGGTATGTGTAGTTATCAACTACATCTATTTTAACATTGCCAAAGTAAAATTCCGGTAATCGTCGTATCTTACCCCTAGAGAAAATAACCACCTGTGTTTTACTTGTGTTTACAGTAATATTCCACAAATTACAATAGTCCTTAACACCATTCAATGCAAATTGTAGGTCAGTGTGAGTTTCGGCTAATACAATAGTGTCATCGGCGTATAACAATGTAAATAATTTAAGGTAAATATCAACTTCGTCATTGCTTAAGTGATCCCTAAAAGAGTGAGATAAATTATCAAGACCATTATAGTATTGACTAATGAAACGACCGAAGTCATTTAAAAATATCGAAAATAGTATTGGTGATAGATTTTCACCCTGACGCACACCAACGTTGCAATCGAACATACCAGATTTTGCACCATTATTAACAACACACGACTTAGCATTACTATAAATAGCATGGATAACTTGTAAAACTCTACCATTAATGTCATGGGCAACCAACTTACTCCAAAGATGTTGTCTATCAATTAGGTCAAATGCCTTTTTGTAATCAATAAAAGCGCAAAAAACACGTTTCTTGTCCTTAAGATACAAATCGATAATAGAATGCAAAACAAATATATGGTCTAAGGTTGAATGCCCTTTTCTAAAACCTGCTTGCTCATCTCCTAGAAAACCTGTTACATGCATGTAGTTCATAATGCGATCATTTAAAATTGACGTGAAAAGTTTACCAGTACTACTGAGTAAAGTTATACCACGATAGTTATCTACATCCTTGGGGGACCCCTTACCCTTATAGATTGGTTGTATAAGACCAATGGTCCAGTCGGTAGGTACCTTGCCGGAGGAAAGTATCAAATTAAAGAATTTAGCCAAATTTTCTAGGACAAGGGTAGGACTATTCTTTAGAAATTCATTAACGAGGCCGTCTATCCAAGGGGCTTTACTATTCCTTAACTTCCTTACTTGCTCAGTAACTTCTTCTATACAAATATCTTTATTTAAGAAATCATTTGATGACAACAAATAGCTATCAGGTAATGTCTGGGCAATTTTATCACACCTACAAAGATTTTCAAAGTAATTCTTAAAATCCTCTATGCTTATTCCTTGCACTATTTTCTTTTTCGGGCTAGCCCTGTCAATCACCTTCCAAAAGTGCCTCGGGTCAGAAATTTTAATACTACGAATTTCCTTGTGCACTTTGTTAAAATAATCACGCTTAGCAATTTTCATTACCCTTTTGTAATCCCTTGACAATTTTTTGAGATTGTTTTCAGATAAGGCATTATTATTAATTTTGTGAAGATGTTTTGCCTTAACATACCTCGATTTCATTTCCTTACACTTTAACGTAAACCAAGGCTTATTAATTCTTGTTTCAAGATTGGACGGCTTTTTAAGTTTGGTCATTTCAGCTTTCTCTGCAGCACCAAAGAATAGGTTATGAAACATATCCGAGATCATGTCAATTCTACCATGAGATGCATCAATTGAGTCAATGGCAAGGGATATCCTTTCCATGTCGTTTACATTCAAGGCTGCTAGAAAATCCCTGCTCTTGGTCTCATTCCAATCTAAAATTTTGTTCCCTCCTCGCTCATCATTAGCAGTCGCCATAGTATCACCCTTATTAATAATAAGGCCATCGATCTCGGGTCTCACAGCTCCCTGAATATCAAGAATAATAGGAGCATGCTTATCAGAAAAGAAAACGATCAAAAGGATCCACAACAAAATTGGTCAAGTGAGGAAAAAGATCTGCAGAGGCTATGGCATAATCAATAACACTCTTTGCATCACAAGTACGAGCTCCAATCCCTTTGTCTTCCCCAATCCTACCATTGACAATATGTAAGTCTAGATTTCTGCACAGTTCAATGAGTTTACGGCCATTATTAT
This sequence comes from Holothuria scabra, assembly GCA_037179385.1. Classification (NCBI taxonomy): domain Eukaryota; kingdom Metazoa; phylum Echinodermata; class Holothuroidea; order Aspidochirotida; family Holothuriidae; genus Holothuria; species Holothuria scabra. The sequence goes on along the minus strand of CM074201.1, from coordinate 27,173,089 downwards.
TAATACATTCATCTTGGTTATAGCGAAGCGTACAAATGTCCAGTAAGTCAAGTTCATCCCTAGAGTTTACTTCATTGCACAGAGGGACAAAATCAAATCCGTCGAAAGCAGTTTCTTCAGAGACAAGAAAATCACTAATTGTTCCTGTTCTTGCATTGAAATCTCCTACTAGACAGATAAAGGCGTCTTTGTACATGGATTTGTGAGAAACGCAATCGTTAGCGATGTCATCAAACATGTCAGGATCGTAGTACTTGGAATTCTCATGTGGCATGTAAGTACCGCCCACAATCAATTGGTAACCAAGCACGCCACGGTCTATGGATACCCACAATGTTGTATCAGACGACGTATTAGAGAGAACCTGACAGCTCCCAGACAAAGAGGATTTAATAAGCAACGCAATCCCATGAATACCGCCGTGTCGAAATTTCTCGGTGGGTTTAGAAGCATGAACAATGAAAAAGCCCGGGAAGAAGGTGGGGTCGATTTCATCAGTTTTGGTTTCGAGAAGGCAAATTATGTCAAAGTTCGTTACATAATCAGGCAATATGTTATAATTTATTTTACTTCTCACCCCACAAACGTTCAGGCTAAGAATCCGAATGTGCCTCGAAGGCGTTCGCCTACAATACGTATGGTCACTACATGTATTATCAGTAGAAAACTTACTAACAGTTACTGGAGAATCCAAGGTTGTAACCCCAAAATCCTATAAGGAGTTGTAGAGCTGTAGCTCCTCTACCTTTTCAATGCTCCAGTGCAGTTTTGAAATATCCTCTGCCGAATCTAATGACAGTTTAGATTCTTTCCCTCCAACATCAGCAACACAAAATATTTTGCCGTCGATGGTCCATACTTTTGAAACATCCTTGTCATTTCTCAATTCTCTCACGATCTTCCTTCTCAAATTCGTTAAGTCATCATTAATGTACACATTTTGATATTCAGGTTTGCTCTTAAGATTCTGATTTCACATAAATATAGTGTCATTTAACAAACATTCATTTTGTTTTTAAGCTGAAAAAGAAACAAAAATAAGCCCAAACAAACAAATAAGAAATAGCCAGAAAATTTTCAATATATAACATGCATCGTTCTGCGAAGTTTCAGTTTAAAAAAAAAAAAACATTTTTGGCAAATTTATGGCCCTATTTGAAAATTAACTCACATTTATTATAAAAGCCTACTTAGTTGTTACGTTCTTAGTTATAAATATCATACAACTGGTGTTTTGTCACACATTTTTAAGTAAAAAGAAATTGTAAGGCCCTAATTTCAGAGCACTGACAATTGGTATACTGATGTCAACTCATCGCCACAGGCGCTCATGCACTTGATCGGAGCAAATTAAAAACGTTTCACAAATTTACCTGAAAGAGTCTGTAAATTTACCACTTTATGACGTAAATCTCATTTTGCATAAATGGGTGGAGCTTATTTTGTAGGCATTTTCTTAACAAAATGATTGCTGTTGCTTTGAATAATATCTTCTTTGGCGTTTTTTAATCAGGAAGTGATAAACTTATTGTTTACCTTGTCTGGAAATGTTTGCAACCAGTGTATTTGCATTCTTTGTCATATTTATTTTAAAAACAATTATTATATTGTACAAAAAATGTGACTTTCCAATTACAAAGTTCCTAGAGATAGAAGTCTACTTGACAACAATATGACAACAAAGCATCCTCAATGTGTTTTGATTGAAAACAACTTCGTAACGACACATTACGTTGATAAGCAAATACCTGATCTACGTAATAGTGAAGTGTACGTTACGTAATAACATATGAAAGGTAAAAAAGCTATATTATAATAAATAATAAAACGTCGGGAATGAAAACAGTAGGCTGTAAATTCACATAAAATTAAGGTAAACAAAACAGAACAATTCTGTAATTCGATTTTACAGTAGACTTTTGTAAACTAATTTACATGCAAAAACTGTAAAGAAAAAACAAACCCTTAATGTTTTTTCATGATTACAGTCTGGCTGTAAAAAAAACATTATTTGGTTGGAAAAAAATTTGCCATAAAAATTATGTAAATTTACAGAGAAATTTTTTAACAGTGTACATAGCTAATTTTATACTCTGTTTTGCAGCCTTCCTTTTAAGAACAGTTGTACAGTAATATTAGTATGTCTTGAGGGTTTTAGATAGGAAGATGAAATTGTGTCCTTAAAACCACAAGCATCTTAACTAGACCTTAAACACAATGAGATGTTGAGAGATGATTGCCACAGGTTTAAAAAAGGGGAATTTCAGCACTGTGCAACACTCGATATGAATATTTTTGCGTATGTAATAGCAAAAAGTTGTTCTAGAAACGTTCAAACTCTTGAAGAGGTTTCTCAGGAAAGGTAAAATTATATTGACATATTTCAGGGAGTTGTGTTGCAACTCCCTGCATATTTCCACCACCACGTTTCACCATGTCGATTCCCTAAGCAAAGGATGTCGACATGGTAACATAAATGACCTCACCATGTGGACTTGCTAAGCAAAGGATGTCGACATGGTGTCATAAATTATCTCACCATGTCGACCTCCTAAATTATAAGATGTTGACATGGTTACATAAATTATCTCACCATGCTAACTTCCTGAGCACAGGATGTAGACATGGCAAGATGAATTATCTCAACATGTCGACTTCCTTAGCAAAGGATGTCGACATGGTAAGATAAATTATTTAAACATGTCGACTTCTTAAGGGAAAGATGACAACTTGGTCAGATAAACTATCTCAACATCATGACATGCAGACTGACACTTTAGGAGCTTCGTATCTAAGCATTCTGGTAAAAGTTTAATTCATTTCCCATGTTCGGTTCTCAAGATATTAGCAATTGAAGTTGACACATTTTCAATGAAAAGTTAACTTGAAGCAAGCAGGTGTGATGTCATAGATTCACATTGTTGGCCAATGTTTTGTTTTTATTTTATTTTTCTTCAAATTAGTTTGATCTTGAATAGATAAGGGGTGTTATATTGCCCCTAAGGAACATGAATTTCTTAAAATCCCATTGCTCAGGATGCACCGATGGTATTTATGTATAAAAGTTTTCTCGCATAAAATTTGTGGTAAATTATAAATAAATACAAACCATTGGTCGACAATGTGAAGCCATGCATGACATCACGCCTGTTTGCTCCAAGTTCATTTTATGTGGAAAATTTGCCACATTTAATCGCTAATATGTCGAGCACCTAACCTGGGAAGTGAACAAAACTTCCCCAGAATGCTTAGAATATGTTCCTCTTTAACATATCAAAATTAATTTGGCTTTGGACAATTCTTTCAATTCAGCTGTCAGGGCATTTAGCTAGCTTGTCACCATTTACCTTTAAATGAATTTATGCTTACAGTGTTGACAACTGGTTGAGAAATGACGCATTAGGGTACTCAGTGTAACTTTGTGACGGGGCTACGGGGGGGAGGTGGGGCAAGTGGGGACATTTGCTTCCCTTCCTCGATTTTGTCCTTGCCCCTACTTTCCCAGAGTTGGGTCAGTTAGGAGGTGGGGTAACAAAAAATAGATAATTTACCTCTCCAGAGCCTTAGTTTTTCATCCAGAGATAAACTTAACCTCAGGGCTGCCGGAAATTTTTCACCTGGACCCCACTTATAGGAACGGACGCTTGGGGAGCTTTTGCTCTGTGGCCGAAAAGTTATTCCCCCAAAATTATCCTTTGCCCTTATTAGTGTTGCCCTCTCTCATTTTGACATTCTGTCGTCTTTCCTGGTATGGCTGAGCTAGCAATATCTGGTATCCGATATCTAAGCAAAGAGTATTTCATACTTTTTTGTATCACTCTAAGAACATCTGTCTTCCTTGGTTCTTTCAACTTTAGGGTTCAACGCGAGGCTGGAAAGGGGTGCTAATAAAACGGAGGGTCTGGCGCAAGTTATGTGCAACGGTGTATGGGGCACGATTTCTGATGAAACTTGGAACGACGACTTAGCAAATGCCTTCTGTCTTGAACTTGGTTTTAACGGAGGCGAGAAGGCTGCGAAAGCTACAATAAAAGGACAGGGTCCCGTTTTAGAGATTCAGTGTCACAGCAACGTGGTATCAATAAAGGAATGCAATTTCACACAGCTTGAGTCACAGGAGCTCCTGTTTAGCGATTTGCCTTCTTTCATAAGCAGTGAAAGCATATCAGATTGGAACCATGACAATGACGTTGTATTGAAATGTTCGATGCTTGGCAGTAAGTATTACCAACTTAACGCCATCTGAAGTTATTTATCAGGACCATATTTACCGTTGACCTTCAAGACCAAATCCTCTCACCCCTCAGTTCCAATACTCCTAACTTACTAATTTAAACCCCTCCCACAATTGCCTTAATCTCATCCCTAACCAGACGCAATCTCAGTTTATTGCTACAGGGTGAATACAAACAACACCCCATACAATGCATAATCAGAACAATCTCAGCACAGTACTGCTGGGTAATGTGAACTAAAGTACTCCGTTCTTTCTTTGAATTTGCTGTTTATTAAATACAGTAGGTGTACCAACTGACCAATGAGAATTTCTGTAGACTTTGCTAAAATGAAGTTTGGGGTAAAAAATCACTGCCTTTTAAAAATGGAACCCACTGTTGTTGTGCTTAGTGCTCAACATGAGCAGCCCTGCGTAGGGAACACAAGTCAATAAGCCACAACTGGAAAAAGTCCGGGGTCGGTCCAACTTAACCAATTGCTTAGGAACTGTGCGGTTAAGCTTCTCACCTAAATTCCTTACAAAACTATTGGCACAAAACTGTTGGCGTGTATGGCGCATATGCCTATATGAGGAGAAATAGGAAAATAATTTCCATTGAAAGAATTCATTTTCCTCACAAGTTGCCGGGGCAAAAAGACAAAAAAGGTCCTATTTTGCCCAATGATTGAATACAACACTGACATTAGCTGATATACAAGTAAAGTAAGAAGTTTTGACTCTATTTTGTTATTTCTAGGATAGGAATAACATTTGTCAGGACCAGATTTTCATTCCTGCCCCTCACCTTGGTGTAGGGGGTTGAATGTAACACCCTGTTGGGGGCCACCTTATGTACTATGTACAGTACTCTCAGTGTAGCATCTTGATAGTAGAGGATCCCCAAAACGAGGGATATTAAAGGAAAATTAAAAGGATGATTTTCTTCTCCCTGCGCTCCACAATTATTCTGGGATATAATTCCACAATTTCACTTTAATCCTTTCAAGCTACCGTATGTGTAAAACCGTTCCTACCACAATATGCTGGAAAAACAAGATTGATTACTGGTTAGATTATTTCTGTTTTTCTTCTTATATAGCGGTGGACTTTAGTAAGTCGAATGTCCAAGAATTCAGGGGACAGAATAACATTGGTCAAGACCCTCCGGATGCAGTCGTAGTGAGGGCAATTGGATCAGATATCACTTTGCTCCTAGTGTTGGACGGGATTGAGCTTGTATTATTACTTGTGGCGGTCGTAATCACCGGCTGGATCGTGTACAGGAAGGCCATCCAAAAAATGAATGATGTCCTCAAAGATAAGAAGTCACCTGAGAATCAAGCGATGGTATGACCAGCACAAAACTTGAAGTGTACCTTAAGTCTGAAATTTCAAAAAAATATAATACAGAGCGTGACATAATCATTTCAGACACTCCAACTGCCATCTTATACAACCTTCTTGAGCTGAGATGTAAAATGTTCAAGTTTATTCACTTAATATGGTGCCGTTGTGCGATTATTTGTGATGTCTTGCACACGCAACTCAAAAATAGTCTTTGTATTTCTTTGTTTGGGGGAAGTTGCAGCAGCTTGTGTCAACATGTAGTGATCCCAATGTTACTGCCATGGGTTTATCCGGCTAAACAAGCGATCTGTACACATGTACAACATGCTAAAAAGAAAACAGGAAGCCTCAAGGTTATGTAAATATGTCTTAAATCCAAAGGGAAACAAAGAAGGTAACTGTGAGTTGCACCACAAAAAGTCACAAATTATTGAGCAGTGGACTATTTAGATTCAATTGAATATATTTCAACATGTAATATCTCAACGACATAGACGTACGGGGGGGGGTAATTTTTTGAGGGACAAGAGCAATTTTTGCCCCAAAAATGGCACCATTTATTGCACATGTTTTGCCCGAATGGACCAGCTGTTTTTGCCCGAATCGGGAGGGCGAGTGCCCCCCCCTGCTCCCCGCCTCGTACGCCTATGCTCAACGATGGAACAATGAAAATGGGTGTCGAATGAAGAGAGTTCACTTTGCAAACTCTTAAACATATATTTTTAAAATTCTAGACTTGAGGTACACTTACTGGAGGTAGGCGAAGTTATTTTTCCTCCCCATTTTGCAAATGCTTTGTGCACTCCAAAACAAGAGTGAATTGAAGTCGCTCTTCATTTGAGTGAAAAGTGTAAATTCAATCCATTATTAATTCACTCTAACAATAGTGAATTACACTTCCAGAAGAGTGAAATTTACTCCTAGAAGAGTGAAAATTCATTTTTTAACAAGTGTCTGTGGTGATTTTTCCTTTTTAAAGAGTGATTCCTGTAGACACTCCATTGAGAGTGAAACTTCACTCTTTTGGGGTGAAAGTCCCCCTTCTCGGATAAAATTTCCACTCGTTTGGAGTGAGCTTTATGACGTTCATCCTCACAACGAGTAAAATTTCACTCTTTTCATTTTTTAGAGTGTAGAGCAAAGTTTAGAAAACCTGTTGACAGGGAAATTTTTCCTTTGTTTTCGTTCATTTTTCTTTTGTTTTTGTATCAATAACCAAATGCGTTAATCAAATTCATTTCGTATTGTAACTTATAACAGCCCACTCACACATTTATAAACATTTAACATGCATGTCCAAGCAAATTCCATGTTGCTCTATTTTGAAATTCAAATATTTTCGTAAGCTATGTTCGATTCTTCGACGCAAGCCGAGTGAGATGAACTCATAGAACGTTTAGTGTATTTGAAGTGTTATGATTAGATCTTATTTCAAAACAAGTTCATCCTGTATGATTGTTTACACATAAAAAGACCTGGGTCATATTAATCAAAAGAAATCATGAACTTCATGATTTACTGTAATGAAATTGAGATATTTCAAGAGAAAAGTATAAGGATTATCACTAAATGGAATGTTGATAATGGAGTATGAATTTGTTATAAAATAATAACTCCTTTTGTTGTAGAATCCATTTTCTTTCCATTAACAATTTTGAATCAGCACCACTCCTTAGTGCATGATCAGGGCACATTATACTGCAGAAATGTCCCATGGCATAGAGTATCAGATTTGCAGTCGGGAGGTCGGAAGTTCGACTCCTGGCCAGGTCATACCGAAGCCTTTAAAACCGGAGCTTACTGCCACTGAGCTTGGTGCTTAGCCTAAGCCATAGAGTAGGGAAACGAGTCACTGAGCCGCAACTTGCTCGACTTAAACTAATTGGTCAGAAACTGGGCCGTAAAACTAACTAAATAACTGACTGACTGGCTGGTTTGCCGGCTGGCTGACTCAGACTAGGCAAATAGGCTAATAAATGCAAAGTTCTTCATTTTGGATTCAAACATTGGTATAGGTGGTATGATTATACCAGGTCATGGCTGGTTAGAAACTGGGCTATAAATCTCCATCTAACTAACTTATTCGCTGACTGACTGACTGACTGACCAATTACCCTATGCGTTAATTTGTTGCCACCAGATATGTGCATATGAGGCTTATAAATCGACATGGCAAACTGTTAATCTTGTGTGTTACTATATTTTGGGTTTGCTCAAGTGGTTTGCCTATTGTCTACAAATTTGAAAAGAAGCTTAAAGTATGTACACTCTAAAAATATTGGGCAAATATTTGCCCAACTTTTACCAACACTGGGTATATTTGTGTCCTCCCAACAATTGGGCAAACTGTTGGGCAAATGGTGTTGGGCAATGCAATTACCCAGTAGTTGGGCAACACTGAATGACCAACTTTTAACCAACACTGGGTATATATGTGTCCTCCCAACTGTTGGATAAACTGTTGGGCAAAAGGTGTTGGGCAATGCAACTATCCAGTATGTTGGGTGCTTGTTTGGATTTCAATAATTTCAATATAACCTGATATATGATTACAAAGTACCCTAACACATACACCGTTTATCATCCAAGAGTAGTTGGGGCACCAGCGACGATGCACTTGGTAGGTAAGCAGTGAAGTATGTACGTTAAAGTATCAAACTAAATCGTGAACTTGGTATTTCTTCTCCCATTAATTAGGTAGAAATGAAAACTTCTTTTTTCTTTGCGACCATTGCTCTTTAAGTACTTTCTTCCAGATTTTTACTGCTATTCTACCGTTAGCTTTTCATTTACCAGATACAACCTTATTCAACCATGAGATCTTATAATGAACCACTAATATTACAATAATTATCTGTAAAACTTAACTGATCTTTAACTAATCATCGGATTGGTCAATTACATATTACCCAACTGTTGGGTACTTCAAAACTTGCCCAACACCTTTTACCAACACGTGGATTTTGTCCAGCCTTAATTTGCCCAACAATATGGGTACCCATTTGTTGGGCATTTTGTATTTTGCCCAACACTTTTTACCCAACAGTTTTTAGAGTGTAAGGAGCAATGCGAATTCAGATTGTATCTAACAAGTACATTGAAAGACCGTGGTAGGCCGCCTTTTATTCAAACCTGTATTTTGTCAAAAATATTGCAAAAATGTCATGAATTACACAAAAATTCAGACAGCCTTCCCTCTAAGCCTAAACTTGTTGAAATTGGTGAATGGACAAGGTTTAATGATCTCGCACTTGTGCAATAGCATCGAATAATGCTCATGCTCAATGTTCATGGTTATTTTATATGGGGCCCGGGTGTTTGTACTAGTGGTTGAATATCTTCCCCTCTACCCGGAGGTCCCGTTTCGGTTCCCAGATAGATTCCCAACATAGCATTGAAAATTCGAGCCTACTGCCGATGTGTGTACCTATTCAAGGCCATCCTTCCGTCGAGGGTATGGGCTACCCTGAATTTTCAAACCTCTCGACGTCAAAGAGCAGATAGCTACAAAGTGGCTTTACGAAGAAAAAAAGTTCGGTTCGCTAATTAGGGGAGAAAACGCTCGGGTTGTTGTGAATTCTAAGTCAATGGGAAGCACAGATAGGAAAGACCTTCTTTTCTAATCAAAACATCGCACTTTTTTTTAATTTGATTCTAACCGAGACGTTTAGCACATAAAATGATGTCTACATACGCTACATACCTGTCTAAATGCCTCGCGTTCAGCATTATCGTGGATAACCTTTGAAAATATTCGAATGGGGCTGTTTTGAATAGCAAAACCCGAATGTGTTCTTATATTATTCTCGACGTTTTAGATGACACCATTTGTATGTATGCCATTTCAAACGGCACACGAAATTAAGCAACACCAAGTTATGAAATGATTGGGGGAACGCAGGGGATGACATAAATTCGTTGCAGCTTACGTCTGCGTCGTGAAATCTAAAGCTCACTATAATGTCATGGTGGACGGGGCTTAAGAGTTTTACGCCTCACTTTCTAACCCTCTAGTTTCATCTAGCGGCATCAACGGCCACTTTTTTCTTGTGTGGCAGGGGATTGTATTCCCTACTCCTTCCTACATGGGGAAGGTACACACTAGTCAGGGTCACCCTTCCGTCGAGGGTATGGGTAACTCTGACTTCTTCAGACCCCTAGACGTCAAGTGGCACATAGCACTAATTTTGATTTCAAATGATGTTGGAGCATCCAGACGAACTAAATTATAATCAAAGCTTTGAATCATTAGGTAGGTACGTAGGTCAACTAAAGATAATTTTTTAAAAAAAAATGACAGGTATTCCGTAAATGAGTCCGCCTACGGTTGTACATACTTGTTTTAAAACGTCGAGAATAATATAAGAACACATTCGGGTTTTGCTATTCAAAACAGCCCCATTCGAATATTTTCAAAGGTTATCCACGATAATGCTGAACGAGAGGCATTTAGACAGGTATGTAGCGTATGTAGACATCATTTTATGTGCTAAACGTCTCGGTTAGGATCAAATTAAAAAAAGTGCGATGTTTTGATTAGAAAAGAAGGTCTTTCCTATATCTGTGCTTCCCATTGACTTAGAATTCACAACAGTTTGAATATAAAAATAACCCGAGCGTTTTCTCCCCTAATTAGCGAACCGAACTTTTTTTTCTTCGTAAAGCCACTTTGGTAGCTATCTGCTCTCTGACGTCGAGAGGTTTGAAAATTCAGGGTAGCCCATACCCTCGACGGAAGGATGGCCCTGAATAGGTACACACATCGGCAGTAGGCTCGAATTGGTGACGTTGTAGATGAGGTCCGCGTCGTGAAATCTTAAGGTCTCTTATGCGACTCAATGCGACGCATCTCATAGCAACGAGATTGTTTAGGGGCGTTGCAAAGTGTGGACTGCTTTGCAACTAGTCGCAACCAGACACACAACCCAGTTTCATGCGGCCGAACATGTTCGGTCGCATGCTTGTCTCTTCAACGTAACAAATAAAGAGTATGTTTAACGTTAGAATTTTATGTAAATCGCTTCATGGACCTGCGACTTATTGCATAATGTGGACACTATGCTCTGAAAACTAGTTAGCCGTCAGTCGCTCACCACGACAAGACAGTCTTGTTGCAGTAAGTCTCGTCGCATAGTGTAGACGGGGCTTAACAACGGAAATGATCGGTTGGTGTAAGAAACTGGGTGGGTGCGGGGGAAATAATAAAATCTGACATTTTCCTTTTCTTTACTTCTTTACTCTGCTGTTATTGACAATTCGAGTTTCTTTATGAAATATTTTAAGTTTGTTCAACGCATGATCGGTATGTTATGCCCCAATCTCACACAATGTTTTTTCTCTAATATGCTTCCTCAACTCTCTGGCAAATTGTCGTTCAGAGAAACCAAACTATGAAACTGCTTCCCAAAGAAGCTGCGGCCACTGAAGGACAACACTCAACTCACTAACCTCACGGCCCTCAGATCTTTTACAACATGTATATGTGTGCTGCTCTGCAATACTAAAAAGTAATTCCCGGTACATTCACAACTGTAAATTGGAGTGGTGGAATAATCCATTTTATCAATTCGAGGAATGTCAATCTTCATAAAAAAATTCAAACAAATATTTTGCGACCGGCTCTGCTCTTTGACGAAAAATGTTGTTCCAATGGTTATTTTATTGTATTACGTTCAAATTTTCCCAACAAGAGCACTTTTCATTGCAGTCATTTTTTTACTGAATTTAAAAAAGTGTTCTTCTCTTTTTCGTTACAGCTTGATCTTTCTCATGTACATGTTCAGCAACCAACAGCCCCACAGCATGACCCTGAGTGGGAAGACCAGCCTGCAGGGGGAAGTGGTGTGGAAGTAATGCACAATCCTTCCTACGGCCAGTTTGAAAAATACTGATGGCAGTGTTGGAAAAGTAACTTTTGAGCGATCGCGTTTAAATGTAACAGGCAATGAAACGGAATATAATCAAATATTTGATTCGACTAGATTAATTTCTGAAGTGAATACTCCACGTACGATTCAGGTTGGCAAAAACAAAATGATTTCGCGGCAAAAGGGTTGACAGAGCGCCCTCTGTTACATTGCCCGACGTCTCAAAAGGATACTTCAACCATTGCTAGGAAATCGTTGAGAGTGTCAACAATAGAGTGATGACGTCAGCGCTATTGTTTTTACTCCCACGTTCCATGATTACTTGGGTGCATTTTGCATTATTTAAAGTCTGCTATGAACAAGAGATCCTAATTCGTCTATACCCTTCACCCATGGGCGCAATAGGTTCAACAATTTAGGTACAAAACCTGATATACACGCCTATGTACTTGCGCATGTTCTATGCCTCCCACTGCGCAGAGTGACGTGTCCTTGAAAAGGTCAATTGATGTCATTTTAGAACAAGTTCTAGTCAAATGAATATCCAGTTGATTTAGTTCCCTTCAAATATGTTCAAGGTGTCTTTGAATGTGCGTTTACAAAGCAGCGGGCCCTGGGGGAGTTGAAGTGTTACACAGTGAGTTGTCGTTTTGTATCTCGTTTGAATCACGAAGCTTTAGAGAAAAACCCCGTCATATCCAAAATAGGCAAGACTTAGTTTCACTCTAAAAACGGTGAATTGTTCAATTAGGAATTTAACTTTTTTCTAAACACCGTTTTGTTTGTAAACATGTGTAGATGCTAAACACGCGTGTGTAATTTCTAAACATTCCGCTTTTAAACACACTTAAATGCTAAACATTTCATGTGTAATTGCTTAACATGTTTAAAATGTAAACGTTTTTACAATGTGGAGGCAAAGTTAGTGTTTATATATAATTGTTAAGCACGGCTTTTAGAGTGTTGCATAATTATCCAGCTGACGTCTTTTAAATTATTAATATTCAAATAGTTTATGTTATAAGCAATCGGTCTATACCATGAAAAAGTTTGCGGTTCCCTTCGAACTGATGTTGTCTCACTTTCAATTCAAAATCATAAAAGGTCTAATTCTTACACTTCAAACGGTTCCAAGTCTCCTAACCTACATGCGGAAGCCCTTCCAACAACTGTCTAAAATTCATCCTCATCCAGACGAAACCTCAGTTTATTGCCTCAGTTAGTGAGTCTATGGTACAAGTCCCCAACGCCCAATGTGTTAATCAAGACATTGTAAATACATTACATGCCGTGTAATATGAGCTACACTACTCTAGGTTTTTTAAATCGCTGTCAATCAAAGAGCTGTTCCAATTGTTTTGAGAATTGTTATTTGGGGTGAGGGTTGACTGTCTTCAAAAGTTGTTTACAAATTATCATCAAAATGCCACTGCATGACGTACTTGAATACATACGCATCAACCAGGCTTCCAGTCTGGAACCGCGTCGTAAAACCTCATCTTACTGGCTATTTTAACCAGGTTTCCGTAGATATGACTCCAGCCCTGGTTACAAAATTACCAGGGATCCGTAGATATGACTCTAGCCCTGGTTGCAAAACTACCAGGAATCCAGGGCGTTAGTTATTTTCACCTCCTCGATACCAGTTAAGAAAAGAGTTACAAATGGAAACAAACCATTCCATGATGAGTCCTCACAATTATTCACTCTAAAAATACCTCTTCAGATTGAAGAAGAGTCTTGTCATAGGGGCACTAAATATATAGGTAATCTAATCAAATATTTCAATAGATTTCAGCATAATTAGAATTGGTTCATTTTTAACCGAATTTGAAAAAGAGTTCCTATATAGTGCCCCTTTGAAAAGAGAGGTTTTTAGCGGGAATCCACAGGCCTTCCCGCATTACCTTTCATGAAATGCATAAGCTACGTTTTTTTCTCTTGGTCAGCAATTTAGAAAATTACCACTATTTTAGTTATAAGTTACGAATTATTTTCATCAAATTTAAACTAATTTTTCATTTTATGATAAAATGCTAGTCTAAGATATTTGTCTACGCGTATATAGGCGATTTCGACTTTTGAAACGTTAAGGTTCTTCCACACAAAAGTGGAATATTGTAACGTTTTGTGGAAGGGACGCCAAATTTTTGAAATTTCTTGTGCACAAAAAAAAAAAAAAAAAAAAAAAATCCGTGTCCCACCTGCAAAGCGCAGCAATTTCAGTTTCGACGTGAACTCATCTTCTCTCAAGTGGGAACCGTGAGAAGAGTGTCTTTCTTAAAGAGTAAAATCTGTAATATTTAATAGTTCATCATCTTGCAATTAAAGCTTACTATTGGCTGCTGTAATAATAACAACTGCTTCTACACCTTAACTAGCGGCTGCAACTTCCCAAGGTCACTTCTACAACAGACGTTTGCTAACTCTTTCTTGGAATGGGAATAACTCTTCGGCAAAGCTAGGGTGTCTTTCTTAGGGTGATTACTCAGTATGTTGGCCCTAGTGGCGTAGCTAGGGTTTGTGGCGCTCGGGACAGGAAACGAAATTGGCGCCCCTATCCGCATCATCCGGATGGTAATCTTGTGGGTACTTACACAACTCAATAATTTAAAATCGATTCTTGGGACCAGAACTTGTCCGACAGGGGGTCACGTCAGGGGGGGGGGGGGCATTCCGATGTCCCGACAAAGAAGATGATTCCCGGTGGGACGTGACTCGTAGCATTTGAGCGCGCGCCTAAATATTTGGCTTTATTAATACTGAAAAAATTGAACATCCAGAGCTTGTTTTGAAGAAAATTAGAAATTATTTCAAGAAATTTGGTTCTCCAAGTTTGTAAGGACCATAAGAAATGTTGAAGAATCTGCCCTACAGGTAATCAAGATCGGAAAAGTTATATGTGTTACTAAAATTCGTTTGGGTTAAGGTATTCTATTGTAGGCCTACGTACTGAGGCCCTCAGACGACACTGGAATTTTGCCTGAAAACTTTTTACCTTTTGTGTACAGACTTTTCAAAATGAGCTTATACTGGAAACATTTTGGAATTGAAAGAAAGAGAATCTAGGTGAAATTGTAAACTTGGTGTTTTTATCAAGTAATCCGCTTTCAAGGCCTAAATTAAGTACAATGTCGGGGTGATTGAAGTTGGCTTGGGTTTTTTACTGTTCAAAATATCCACCAAAATTGGAAAATTGGCTGAAAATCTTTTATCACCTTTAACAAATATTTGTAATTCTGAAGCTAATATTGGGAAAAGTTGCAATTTTGTGACAGATTTTGGGGTTTTCATTGACGAATTTAACCTTTTTAAAAGAAAAATCAAATAGGTCGATGTGGCAACTTGTTGTTTGTTCAGGTTACCGATTGTCATAATGCAGATTAAGGGAAATTTATACATTGGAAATTTTTTCGAAAAGGGTTTGATTCCTTTGATGACACGTTTGAAATCTGGAACTTGCATATTGAAGATATTGAAGCAATATTATGGCAGAAAATTTTAAAGTATGGTTTCATTTTTAGATGAGAATAAAAAAAATTGAAGTCTTTACTGAAGATCAATCTGACTACTTTTATGTGGGCAAAATCAAGGATGAAGTTGGTTGAGGTTTCATATATTGTGGTACGGTGAAAAATGATTTTTTTGAATTTCTTTTCAGTATGTTTGAAAATTTGGAGCTATTATTCAAATTTGTTTGGATTGTTTTAAAGACAATTGAGAATTTTGAGTTGTCTTATCGTAAGCAAAATCAAGGAGCTCGTCAAGGGGGAAGGCTGAAGGCTTACCTTTTTTTTTTATCGTATATAAGAAAGCTCCCTTCCAAAATTGCATCTTCTCCCCGACGGAGGGCAGCCTTCTTCGATAAGGGGCATTCCCCTGTCGCGCTGGCGCCACCTTTGGCTCCTGGAAAATGGTATGTGTACAACATTGTTTAAAGTGACTCGGATCTTGATTTGGCGCCCCCTACCGTGGCGCAGGGGCAACTAACCCCACCCTTAGCTATGCAACTGGTTGGCCCCTTTAGATGGTTTCATGTCATAAACTATTTCAAATCCACAATCTTGGAGGGTGAGAAAAGTCAGTGTGTACGTCCTCTAAGAGGGCGCGTTCCAATTTCTTGACACTGTTTCGTTATGTGCACAACGTCTTTGTAGGGGAAATTGGGCAGATGGACGGTTTCCTTTACTGATGAGGAAAGTATCTCAAGCATTATGAAATTTTTCATTCTTGTAAATATTAACTTTCCCAGTATAATTGTCTTCTTATCATACTTGCATGATAGCTTCGGCGCAACTGTGGCAAAGTAATTGGTAGTAAGCGTAAAACGTTTTAGACACTATTTTTAAGCTCAATATTTTTATACCTAAATATTATTTTAGTCTATATAGCCATAATCTCTCTGTGAAGAAGTCTTGCTCTTTTCTTGGCAGTACTTTAGGAGAACATATATATTTCGATTCATGTGATTATTGTTGGAGCAGTCGCCCCAGCCTTGTTTCGCAGCAGTAGCTACATTTCCTTATTTCTCTTCAAAGTATCTTTCAAAATATTTAAGGATTCAAGTTGGGGTGTAACTGCATGTTTTGTTTGTTAAGCTGTTTATTTTCTTTTTATTTTAATTTCAATTTGCATTTGCGTCAATTGCAGCAACTGCAATCTAAGATTAACAGATGTGTATTAAATTATAGGAGAAATGCAGTCATCTTTACTTGAGTCAGACTATAGTTGACTGTCCTTTTTCGTGATTGGCTCTTGAGAGTCATTTAACAATATTTTTCTACTCAAACAGGAAATTTACTAAGCGTGAATATGTAATAGTAAAGTCCTAAAACGTTAGGAAAGATTATTCGAAGAAAAATAAGAAGAAAGTTGAAGGGTTTTCCTGTTGCTTCAAAATAAGTTTGGGTGACTTTTCTAGACCTTTAAGCTTCATCAATCTGCGCAGTAGACTCTGCATCGTCTCACCACCAATGTAACACAATATTACGTCCTCCTTCTGGGAAAATGAGGACTGGGTGGGTTATTCAACCCAAGGTCAAGAAACATGATTTTTCGAAGGAAGTTGATATTCCATCATAGCTCAGCCAAGCAAGTTAAGGAATGCTATGAATTGACTCAGACATTAATCCTTATATGCAAACATAAATGTAAATTTAAGTACAGAGAAGAAGGATAAAAAGGTAGTGGGCTAGCAAATGCGCGAAATGGGTCGTTGAAACAAGCACAGGGTTAAAAGGAACTTAAACCCCACCTTTCAACGTCATGATTATCAATCATTGAAAATCTCTGGTGATGAAGAAAGGCAGAAAATGCCTGATTCTTTTTGTATTCAAAATGCCATGCTGTGATTTCCAACCTTTTGTTCCCTGTTACAACAGAAAGTTTTTAGAAGCCGTCTGGTTTCACTAAAGGGAGGCCCGGAAATCGTTTGCAATTGTTTTTACAAAGTTAGGCCAACACCTTGATTGACTCCGAGTGTTTTCAGGGAGTGTGGTAAAAATAACGCTTTGCGCACCTTTTTATTTCGGATTCAAAATCCCTGTTGTGTGACAAGCCCTCAGAAAAATTAAAAAAAAAAAGGATTTTTTCAAGATGTTAGAATTTCTGTTGAAAAAAGGATTTTTCAGGATTTTTGTTGGGAACTTTATTAGAAAAAATTATTAAAATGCAAGACCTACCAGCAAACATGCTTGATTCATTTAAGCAAGTTACATGCCTTTGCAGATACAAATTTTTGATAGCATGAGAAAATTCTTCCCCTTGAAACTCTGTGTCATGACTTGGCCATATTTTTAAGCAGAACACCGCAAATAACGAACTGACCTTGAGATTTTTATCAGGTGGTTCCTGACCAAACAATGGCTAGGGGTGTAACACCGTGTACCATACTGCTGATAACATCAAGAAATGATGCTCGTTTGTAATTATTAATATTGGCGTACGGGGGTAATTTTTGATGAGGGGGCACGACCATTTTTTGCCCGAATAATGTCACCATTTATCATGTTTTGCCCATGTCTTGTTCTAAAAGACCAACTGCTTTTGCCCGAATTGAGAGGGCGAGTGCCCCCCCCCCCCCTACACCCCGCCTCATACGCCTATGATTATCAACATAGTTTTCCTTATTTTTGGAACATGGGGTACCTATTGGGTCAATTTTTGTCCCAAATATCAACAATGTGACAGATTGGTTTGGATTTTTAAAATTCTATTTCCTCATTTGTTTAATCGATGCATAACTTCACTAAAGGAACCGATTTTTACGGTTAGAATTTCATTTGGCAACTAATTTAACCACCGAATGCGATTGTAGTCACATTATACTCGGAAATACAAATCAATCCTTAACAATCTTTTGAAGGTAGTCATGCCCAGTATCTTCAGGTTAACCGCAAATATACGTCACTGCACTGCTAGATTTGGATGTCAAGGTGAAAGTTTAAAAGTCCACATTTCAAGGGTAGGAATTTTCTAATGGCTCTATGACAACACATTAATGAAATATTTCATCGAAATTAAACAGCTGTAAAAAAAAAATTTTAGTGGTGGCTCTTTTCCCCACTTTTCAATCTTTTTATGCCTTGATAAGTTTCCTTGATCTTTTTCTGTAAGTGGTCTGTCCGCCTCCTTCTTTTCTCATTGCTTGAGTGTTGCATACTCGTTAATATTTACTATAAATTTACATTGATGAAGGTAGGACAAGTGTCCACAAACTGTAAAGTTGTGGTTTAATAAAGAGCATGCTATAAAGACGCTGAGTCCGTGTATAAGTTTCTAATTTCTCTTTACAGCTACGATAACTTCATGAATCGTTTAAAATACTGCAAACTTTTCACAATGAGGATATCTACAATAATGCCACTTTGGTGGAATCAGGGAGTTGGCAGGGAACTCACTGAAGGGATTGCCTTATCAAGTAGCCTAGATACTGTTGTAACAATGCCTCCGTTTTGGCAAATCACCTCATAGTCTATTTTTGAGACATGCCATATTTCATGCCCAACGAAAGGTGCGCAAAAGGAAAGGAGCTCCTGATGGATCGGATTCTGTGACCTTTTTCTCCTCCGTCACAATAGAGGCTTTTCACATGACGTCATAATACTCTCCGTCGGCCATGTTGGAGTACATGTAACTACATAGCGAACCATACGGGACGCGCTTTCTCGTTGAATTTGTACACACCATGCATATCACAGTGCACACTGTGCAGTGCGTTCGGCACAAAGCCGCGTGTATTTGGCATGACTGTCCTCCAGCATGGCGGTTCCGTGACGCAATTGCAAAGCCTCTATTGGTGACATTGCACCCTAAAAGCAAAGGAGTAAACTTATTCACTCTCTGATGGAGCAACATTTTGTATGAATTTACTCATTAGATTTTTCATTCACTCCATAAAGAGTGAAATTCATGCCAAGAATTCACTCCGTCCAAGCCATTTTAGTTCACAAGAATTCCAACCAAAATGTTCCTAAATTTCAACTTTAATTTCAGGTACTTGGTACAAAATTTGACCAGATACACAGCAAAACTGTGACATTTTCATTTTTTAAGTGTATTCCTTTCTAATATACATAGTTTCAACATTGGCAGCTATTTTGCTGTTTCCGCCATCTAAGTAGACCTGGGTCAGGACAAAACATGCATAGAAAATAAGTTTGGAATATTAAATGTTTACTGTCGATAAATTTTACACTTAGTTAAAGTGTTTTCAGTTAAAAGTTGTTTATACACTACTGTTATTTTATTATAATATACCGGTATTATAAATTACTGTTGGGGCCAGTTTGCTTTCCGACATTTCTTAGTTAACCCGACTTTTGTGAATATTTGGCATAAATGTGGCCAAATATGAAAACTTTATTTTTAAGCGTAGTTGTCCATTTTATTGTTAGGTATTTATGCATTAGCAATCATTTTGCCATTTCATCATTACCTATTAAGTGGTAATTTGATCTGGCAAATACCTGTTTTGTTTTATGGAATAATATTTGCACTGGAAAAATCTCCGAAGTCCTTATAACCAAACGTTCCATTTAGGTCATATCCTACTCTGTGTGTAAATTTCATGCTTGTATCATAAAAAGCAAATTTTCCAAAAACAGTGCCCTCATCTACTGCTTCCTACTGTAATTACAAAAGTGGTTGACTGGCGATTACAAAAGTTGTTGAAAGAGATCTCTATTGCAAAAGTGGTTGGGTGAATATAAATTTATTACAAAAAGTGGTCAAAGTTACTACAAAGTATTACAAAAGTGGTAGTAACACAGGGTATGCAAAACATTTTGACGTTTTAAAAATGTTTTCAAGGAAAGATGCCAATTCTTTGAAAACAAGTTGCATGAATGTCTATTTTGAGCATAGACGTACGGGGGTAATTTTCTACGAGCTGAGGGAGCAAGAACATTTTTTGCCTAAATAATGTCACTGTTTACATGTTTTCCCCATGTTCTGCCTGAATAGACCAACTGCTTTGCCCGAATTGTGTAGCGAGTGTCCCCCATGAACCCCGGCCTCGTACCCGTATGATTTTGAGAAAGGCTTTGAGAATGTTGCTCGTGTATAAAGGCCTTTGCATGAAAAAACCTCTCAATAAATCCCAACAATTCCATCAATAGTAAATAGAAATCCTCAACAAAAGCCACAAAAATATTTCAATGGTTCACATGAAGCCAGAACTGTATTTGGTTGTTAAGAAATTAACGTTTAATATTTCAACAAAATTACTTGTCACAAAGCTTGCAAATGAATTCAAATGATCAAACTGACATATTGACATGATACCATGGACTGAAACGATACATACAACGTTAAAGGTAGTGTAAAGTTGATTTCACTTCACAGTTTGTTAGGGAGTGAACTTTTCAAAGGAGAAATTGGTTGGAATTATTTCAAAACCTTTTACGATTCTCAAGATAAACCTATTCAAAGTGCGAATGTTTCTGAAGCGCCTTATTGCTTATGTGAAAAATATGATGTGGAGCGTTACACAGTGTTAACGTTTCTTTTGTTAACTCTTTATTCATTATTTTTTTAATTACTCATCAGATAATTTATGGTTTGGTAATTGAAAATAATTTTCAAGGACACAATTTAAACTTTCAAAATAAAACCCTTAGGACAAACTAATGTTACAACTGTCCACAATAGGAAGCTAGTAAAACAAAAGGACAACATTGGCCATATATGGCATCTTGCTCTCATGACATCAAAAGATTTGCATATTGAGCTCACATTTTAATGATCAAAGGCAAATCAGATATTTCCCCTTGAAGTGGTCAACTGTTGACGGATTTTGATGTGAATTGCGGCTATTTTCTTAGTTTTTATTACTTTTTACATCAAAGATCCCATTTTGTCATTTTCATATAAAACGATCTTTACAGCTCTTTCGATGGAATTTAAATTCCATATTGAGAAATACTGTAACTTCTGATACCACTCTTGTAATAAAAGTCTTTGATTTTTCAAATAACCTTATGCTAAAAGATGATCTGATGGCAGGTTAGAGCAGGGACTGAGGAATCCGGAGTTTGACTATCAGGCTAAAATAAAGGAATTGAAAGAAAGACTTAAACAGCAGACCAGTCAAGCTGATTCCTTAGTCCAGAGTAGCAATCTGCGTACAGTGAAATAAAGGAATCTAGGATTTGCGTGAAGATTGCCAAGAGAGGAGAGAAGGATTCTCTAACGTTTAGCTGCCTCATCAGACAATTTGAGAGAGACAAAGTCAGAGAAGCTACAAAGAGTCTGAAGTTGCCTTAGCTATGATCAGTGCTGTGTCCCAAGGTCTGCCCTTGAAGAAAAAAAGAGCTTAAACTGCTTCAATTAAGAAGAACCTTATTTGTACATTCCCAAAAAAAGGATGCCACGGAGATGTATACATGCTGGCACTAATTCCAAAGGAAACCCCCCAAAAGATTCAAGCTGAGGACGCTGGACCTGAAACAGAAAATTCTATTTGCATCTCAACAGGTTTCATCTGTTAACTATGGAGCTCAACAAGTGCTACTTACCCTGTTTACCCATTCCATCACACACAGGAATGAACAATGATCATCTGAAATGGGAAGCACAGCAAGTTACTCAGAAGATTGATGTCACTGATGAGGAAATCCTGAAAAAATAAGCAACACAGAAAAGAAAGAACTGGAGAGACAGAGTGAACTAAAAGCAAGAGTGCACACTGTGCAAACTTCCAAAGATGCCACAGTGCAGACTTCCAAAGATGCCACAGTGCAGACTTCCAAAGATGCCACAGTGCAGACTTCCAAAGATGCCACAGTGCAGACTTCCAAAGATGCCACAGTGCAGACTTCCAAAGATGCCACAGTGCAGACTTCCAAAATTGCCACAGTGCAGACTTCCAAAGATGCCACAGTGCAGACTTCCAAAGATGCCACAGTGCAGACTTCCAAAGATGCCACAGTGCAGACTTCCAAAGATGCCACAGTGCAGACTTCCAAAGATGCCACAGTGCAGACTTCCAAAGATGCCACAGTGCAGTGCCTCAATGACAAAAACCCCAGCAACCAAAAAAGATCAGTCCCAAAACCTAAAGCTCTATGACAAGGTTCATGAGCTCAAGTCGGAAGTGTGACATTTAATAAAGTAGCCTTGGCTGGGAAAGATACTCTAAGGGGAAAAGTCGTGAGACATGGTGAGTTTGTAATAAAGGGTGTAAGGCTTGTTGAGCAGACAAAGCTGGGGAAAGGTGACGGCAATATGTCACCCAGCCGTAGAGGTACACGTTTAAGACATGCCGCATCACAACCTGACACCATAAAAGGTGGTTACGCTTCTAGGCTACGTAATTAGAGACCTTTAAGGAACAAGTTGGGCCAAGATGTGTAGAATGAACTCAAAACAGTTTCAATAACAGTTTTCGACGGCGATGTGAAGTTATATGAAAATAGGAAAGCAGCATTTATGCCTTGTATCGATCAAGTACAAGCCACTACTGAACATAAAATTCCTGCAATTACGACAATATTATCAGGTGAAGCTTTAAAAATTGTAGAGAATCCGGGACATTCTGCAGTTACATATGACGATGCAAAGGAGAGATTGGATAGGAAATACGAAGACAAATAACTCTGCATCTGGAGACACTTCATAACTTCAGACAAACCCGTTTTGGCAATTCAAAAGACCTCGAGAAATTTGAAGATCTGTTCCACATCACCATTATCGATCTGAAAGACACCGGTTTTCTGACTGAACCGGACAGCAGAATAATGTACCTCGTGCTTTTAAAAAAGGGAAGAAGAAAAAAAAAAAAAAAAACCCGAAGCTATGGTGGCACAATACCAACGATGGATTCGAGAGAATCACAAAGACGAATCGATCAAGGTACTAAGAGATTGGTTTATGAAAGAAGCAGAATACAGGACCGTGGCCCATGAATCAGTGAGGGGTTTTGGCACTTCAAGAGACCTCCAGAAATTTGCAGAACTGTTCCACATCACCATTATCGATCTGAATGACACTGGTTTTCTGACTGAACCGGACAGCAGAATAATGTACCTCGTGCTTGTAAAAAAAGAAGAAGAAGAAAAAAGCCCGAAGGTATGGTGGCACAATACCAACGATGGACTCGAGAGAATCATAAAGACGAATCGATCAAGGAACTCAGAGACTGGTTAATGAAAGACGCAGAATACAGGACCGTAGCCCATGAATCACTGAGAGGTTAAGCAGATGTCATATGTCTTGGCGGTGTCAGCGACACAAGTCCAAAGAATCGTCAAAAACCTTTGTCACATGAAGTTCAGGTTCCTAACCAAGAGAGAGTATGACAATGAGGAAAAACCATGGAGTGTGGGCATGTGAAGAGTTTAAAGCCCTCAACATTACCCAACGTTGGAGTACCGCATAGTTAACGACCCTGTTTGTGCTTCAGGTGTCTTGGGCACAACCACATAGGGAGTGACTTCCAGAGCGTGTAAAATTGACGTGTACCAAAATAATCACCATAGACTGTTGCATGAGAGTATAGAAGACATAAAAGTAAGAGCCAATCCAATTTTAAAATTGGTCCAGCAAAGAATTTGGAAACTTTGTCAGATTCCCCTATGGAGGGAAGTCTGAAGTTAAAGAGATGCAACAGTACAGACTTTGAAGCAGGTTCACCTTGTACATGAAATATTTCCAAACAAAGTGAAACGTAGTAAAACTGATATAACTCAAACTCTAATTTGACACGAATTTTTCAAAAGATCTTCCAACACTGCCTTAGCGCGACTCTGTCGGCTTCCATGCCGCTATGTTGTTTCCCACAATGCAATGGAATCGTGTCGTCTTAGCTGCACCTTTTCGCGCGAAGTGCACCTTATGTAACACAAACACATATATAATATTCATTGAGACGTTAAAAAACTGTCTAATTTTCAAAAAAAAAAAATCAAATTCTTTCAAACCTTAATTTGCCATCAAAGTCTCGTAATTTGAACATAACTATCTTAAGTCATCACAGAGCCTTCGCTCTACTGAATATGTAAGATTTCTTACCTTGTATCAGCTCCCAAAAAAGTCTGTCCTACGTATACATATGCAATAAACTCAATGGCACACTCACCAGGCTGAGGCAGTTCCCTGCATGGGAACACACTGCCGTGAAAGACAGGCTTGTTACCGGTCAGCTCAAATACAATGGTCAGCCGACCCTCCCAAGGTTTTACTTATGAACCAGGCCAAAACTCCTCCCTTTGCGGTTAACACACACACGTAAACAGCACCCTTCTCCATGTCCACACCATATCTTCGTTGACAGAACGAAATAGGTATACATTTAGGATAGACCTATATTTTTCCATGAGAAATGTTTGCGGAAAACCAGGGAGCCATTTGCTCGATGGACACATTTGGGCTGGACCTGTCCTGTATTGGCTGTCTAGTAAGAGAGAGAGAGATTCCAAGAACCTCACCTACTACTACCTACTTCATGAGAACGTATTTCACGCATCGTAACAATGCCATGAGGGAACTCAATTCAACCATGAGGCAGTTTTGGAAGACCGAAACAGTGGGAACCAGACCACATGCCCTTTAACTAGAATAAGAAGTACAGGTATAGTTACTGACGAAAAAAATGAATAACTTGGTACATACAATTGGCAGATACTAAGCTGGAGTGCAGTGGAAAGAGAAGTGCGAAGATCTGCCAGACAACATGGGCATGACAGTGAAACGTTTGATGGAACACAGAGAGATGTCTTATCAATGATTCTAAACTTGAACAGGCATACTCATAAGTAAGGAACATCGAAAAGGGACACAACCATAAGGTTGAAACACCTGAAACGGAATCAGAAGGTGGTAATTAAAGTGGTACCTGCCCCACTTGCCAGGTCAGACAAAACTACAACAAAGACCCCTTTGGTCTTCGACATGTAAACAAGAGTAAAAGTGGTCTTATTAAATGACAAAATCCACCAGGGATCATCTTTGCAAAACGACCTACTCGACATTCTGATATGGTTTAGAAAAGAAACAGTTGCAGTGGTATGTGATATTGATGAGATGTAGCTCCAAATTCAGCTGGCACCTGGTGATAGGCTCTTTCATAGATTCTTGTGTGGGATATCGATCAGTTCATGGAGCCACAAGTGTACCAGTGGCCCTTGGTGTAAACACCTTCCCTTTCTTAGCTCAATTTGTTGTCCAGGGGAATGCCAGAGAGAGTTCCCAATGGCAACTTATATAGTCCTTACGTCTACCTATATGGGCGCCAGTATAGACTCAGTGGCCACTGCAGAAAGAGGTTGCCAACTTTACAGGCAATTGTAACAACTGTGGGAATCTCCTGGCATGCATGCATTCCAATTCTGAGCCAGAACTGAACACACAACCAACCACACTGCTATGAGTGCAATAAATAAACAACTAACTGCTCAGCAGGCAAAACAAACTCAGCCCTAAAAATACAGCTCTAAAACACAACTTAAATTTCCTATATAAGAATGAAAGCAGGTAGATATCAATGTCCTCTGAAGCAATCACACACCAATATTTTAGCCCCAAATCTCCACACAAGGAAGAAGTAACTTTTTGTTAAAAAGTTAATGCCCTCTGCCCCATTTTATAACCTCAAACATGTGCTGTGTACATATGTGAGCTAAAATCCCTTTGAAACCCTGCCAACAGCCAATCCCAGAGGAAAATTCCCATTCGTCTGAGATTGATGGAACGAAGTCTCATTTGATTCTCAATGGCATAAGTGACAATGAATGAGAAAATGCTCCATTCAATTCCTCAATCAATGTCATTGAAGAATGGGAACATTATACGTCATTTCAAAAATGATGCAGTAACACTTAAATTCCTTACAAATGATTTTGTTTCCTCAACAATATCTTAAGTGATAGCTATTTGGGACTTGGTAAACATGGAAGCTTTTTTATTCCTCACTGCTTTTGTCATTCTCTAAAATAAAATAGCTTTACAGCTATTCTAATGTCAAACAAGGAATTATTTACGTTATATATGTACGTAATGTAAAATGCATATTCTTCATAAAAGTGGAATAATATAAAAAATCAAACTTCATAATTCAAATTTTGTAAAAGTGCTACCATAAGAATAAGAAAATATACCAATTGATATTACTTTCAAATTTATAGAAAAAGACAATAAATCTAATTAGAAGAATAGATCATAATTTTAGTACTTTTAAAGCTAAGACCATGGTATGATACAAGGCTCTGTTGAACTCTACTGATTCAGAGTGACCAGAGTGACCTTTATGACTCTGAACCCCCTAAAACTTCTCCTTGTAACTTTCAGCATAATCATATATGTCCCAAAAATAATGCCTGAGTTATAATATTGTATTTCCCAGGTTTTAATGAGGTATAAATATAACATAACTGGCTCTTCTTATCTCTTTTTCCATTTAACTGTAAATTTCCCTTCAGTTGGCAACAAACATTCTCTCACATTGACAGTTATTTGTACCAAGTGAGAAATGTAATGCTTTTTGAAGATTGTGGATGACTTTTCTAAATTTTCCAATTTTGCCTAACCCTTTGAATGTTTTTCATAGTAAAAATTTTAGGTTAATTCTTTTTGACAGTGACTATCTTCAAAAAGAAAAAGGCAGAAGGTGGAATTGAAAAATAGAAAAAAAAATACTCCTTTCCCAATCATTCCATTTTATTGGTGGTAGGCATCTCAGCCAAGAATTGTGATTATCTGTACATTGTTAATAGTACAAGATAGTGTTTAAACCTTTTGCTATGAAAGGGGGTCTTTCCCGCCATACTGAAATATCTTCTACATTATGTATACATATGTACTAATTCTGCAAAATACTATGTTTTTGTATGGATGAGCCCATACTTGCGCTTGCTATGCCCCAAGAGGACACACGTGTGTTGAATATCTCCTTTTTAACCTTTTTTTATGCCCAAAACACGATAACACTCCATAGATTTATAATTAGCTATGCCAGAATGCAGCTGGGTGTTATGGTTTTGTTGTGAAATCAAAATGAGACGTATGTAGTTATGGTAAATTATGGTTTTGCATTAAAACCATGCACAGTGAAAGGGGTTAAAGGGGTCAACTCTTAAGCCCAGGTCACACTACACCGATATCTGATTGGATTTCGCTCTGATTTTTGTGACTTTTACTTTCAAATATCCATCATCTTTGGTCAAAGAGAACAAAAATTTTCCAACCTGTGTAAATATATGATTTGAATCGGGGGACTGCGACAATTTCAGCTATACTAAATATTCCGTGACGTCACATCCGCAGACCGCATAGTCTGATAAAAGCTATTTGTCAATGTGACGTCACGAAATAAATAGTTTACGTTTCATTTCCGTGGTCCTCTCGTGCCGATCATATATTAACACAAGATGACAAATGTTTGGTTCTTTCTGTCAATGAATTGAAGAGATTTTAACCAAAACTCACAAAAATTAGATAGTTATCCGATGATATTGCTGAAGTGTGACCTCGGCTTAAGTCTCTGACCCAGTCATTGTAAAGCCTTTAGGAACATAATGCAGTAGTTGCAATGCCATTTCTGTGCGTGTAACATGGCCTGTGAATCAGTACTCCTGTATACTCAACTACCATGCACACAGTAGTTATCTCCCTTCAGCTGTCTATTCACTTCAGTT
Organism: Holothuria scabra; assembly: GCA_037179385.1. NCBI lineage: Eukaryota > Metazoa > Echinodermata > Holothuroidea > Aspidochirotida > Holothuriidae > Holothuria > Holothuria scabra. The sequence continues at coordinate 27,145,529 of CM074201.1, read as the reverse complement.
TGAGGTAGTCTTTCATGAAGTACATTAAGAAGGCAGTTCCCTTACTTCAGTTTGAGGTAGTCTTTCATGAAGTACATTAAGAAGGCAGTTCCCTTACTGCAGTTTGAGGTAGTCTTTCATGAAGTACATTAAGAAGACAGTTGCCATATAACTCTATTTAATAACCACATACCCGATGAATCAGGAATTTGGATGGGGACCCTGAACTGGTATCACCAACCAAATGCAGCTGAAGTCAACCAAGAATAAACAACAATATCTACGGAAGGAAATAGCTGAAGCAAAACAATCTTACTGTTCGCTGACGGGAGAAAGCAGAAGATCACAGCAGAAAATTTTTGATAAACCATGGTTTGTAAACTTTGAAGGGCTTGTCCATCTCATGTCCCCCCACTTTAGCTGGTGACAACTTAATATTCATTATTCTTTGAGATAATTTAATGATTCTATTATATTTGGGCATTGAATATTAGCACACGTTGAATACTTCAAACTTTTTCTTCTTCTTCTTGCTTCTAGTCCGTCTTCTTCCTTGGCACAACCTGAAGTTTAACTCCATTGGGTGGAGAAATGAAGGCTGTTTGAGTATTCAGGACTGGAGGTATCTGTACAATAATGCGTAGAAAAAAAAGGTAAAAAAGCTAAAGCAATTGCTAACAATTTGCAGACAGAAGGGAAGCGGTTTGATTTCTCACCTTTTATTCTTTTGTACACAGGATCTTTCCGATCTGAACCTTTTCACCAAATCAGATGCCAACAGTTTCTTCCACTCAAATTTTTCAATCTCAAAACTTAATTTAAGTTAGCTAATACAAGATAATATTTACTGACAAGTAAAACAGCAGTGTCATTAATACCAGCCGTGCTGGAATCTGAAGGAGAATGGGAACATAGGTAAAACTTTACAAATGCTCATAGATCACAATCATAGATAGGCCTATAGAGGAATCTGGACAGCAAGTGATGGACTGATTTCAGTCGGCCACAGCTGGGGGTGTGTCACCTTTTAATCTTTCAACTTCCTTGCTGTACGATGGATGGATGTACACTAAATTGTATCTTGGTTCCTTCAATTTCACTGAATATGAGGGTCTGTAACTCATGCAGACAATAAGTAAAGATAATTTAATGTTGATGGACCCCATTAATGGCTGCCTACAGTCACTACACACAAGCGCTGATCAGATTCGTCTATACCCAAGACTTGCATACAGGGAATGAGGTTCTATAGCACACGTGGTGGAAACACTGTGTCTGTGGTTTTACTTCACACCTATCTGCTGAGCCAATAACAAAGAGGTGGAGGGCAGAGCATGCAGTGTTTGGTTCAGTTAAAGCAGTACTACATTGAAACACATTCCGACTGGTGAAAACTCTCTGACTGTGGTTTTGTCTTCACCCATATGCTGAGCCAATAACAAAGCATGTTCTATTTGATATTGCATAGTGCATTCTCAAAGAGTGGGATCATAAACATCTGTACAACTGTAATTGCTATTTTTTACTTGGTGTAATTGTTATTTTTCACTCAGTATGGCATAAGTGTGTTTGTGCAAACTTCTAAAATTTTATTTCCTGATTTCCAGGGAGTGAATTCTCACTAAGTGAAATGGGGCTTTTTAAAACACTTCACTTTCACAGCATATTTTGTTCACATGATGCCCTGTGATTTGTTCTTCAATGCATGTTAACTGTTGTACAAAGAATCAATATAGACAAAACTGAAGATTTTCCTTGATTTCTAATGCCAAAGGTGACTATAGAGAAAAAGGCACAAAACTTTCTGTAGCTATTATGACAAAATTCCCTACCTCTGTTTCAGTACAAGTTTCAAGCTGAAATTCTTGAAGCAGTCTGACAAGACCAAACTTTATTTCCATCAAAGCAAGACGCATGCCAAGGCACATTCTTGGTCCATCACCAAACGGTAACCAGGATACAGAACTGATCTTGTGACGATTTTCCTTGCTGAATCTGGAAACAAACAGACTTAGAGATGAAGTAATATGAAAGACCAGGATTTCAAGAAAGGTTCTAGCCATGCTTGCCTTTGTTTCTGGCTTTAGCCACTGATGCTTGCCAAATGGTACGAGGAAGCAGACTGCCAGATTGCCAGACTACCATCACATCTTACCAGCCAGCACAAAATTCAATGGAAGATGTCTGAAAATTCATAGATATATACATTGTTGCAGAATAAAACAACCCACCTTTTGAAATGATCATTTGACCTAAAACAATTAGCCATTCATTAAAGGCATATTTTCACCATCCCAAACAGTTCCAATTCTCCCAACCTACTTATTTCTAGCCCCTCCCACATTTATCTAAAACTCATTTTTATCCAGACACAATCCTAGTTTACTGCTTCATGGCTTGTCCCAGTGGGCATACAAGTCCATAATGTGTAATCAAGACACTCTCAGTGCCCATGCTGTGTAATTTAGCTATGATGCATTGTTTGAATGTGATGCCAATAAAAGAGCTGTAAAAATTGAGAGTTTTGATATATGTATACTGAAACTGTAGTTTAGGGTGGCGAATGGCTGCCTTTAATACCAAACTATTTCGGATAGCAAACTAGCCAAACTAACTGAAAGGCCCCTGCCCTGCCTGCTGGTGTTGTAGCTACCAGTTGGTGAGGGATGGTAATGATGGATACAGGGTTTTTCACCCTACACTCAAAAAAAATCCCTTTTGGAGTTCCCTTGTCATCCCATCTACCAACTTTTCTCAAAAAGACAGTAATCTTTGTCTCCTTCCCCCATTGTTCATCATAGGTTATCAATCCTTTTTTACATTTTAAGACCATTAATACCTCACCTATTTTATGAAGGAGAGAGTGATACATTTATGACAAAATAACATTATACAGTAACTTGAAGCTGTATATGAGTGTAGTCATGGCAATTAATTAAAGACCAGAGAAGAACAATACTCAAATTCCCTGGAGGATGAATATTTTGATTGAAAGTAACTACAACGGGTACATACAGTAGTATCATTCACCTCTTTGCAATCATGCCTGAATCGCCTTAACTAATCTAAAAATTTACCAAACCTTCAAGGGGGGTCCAAAAAACTGAACAGTATTGATTTGACTCATCAATTTTAACTTAAAATAAATATACATATATCAACGAAACAGAATGCATCAAACTGTGTCAGTCACCATGCATGATTTTATGTGGGAACAGAAACTGAAGGGAATCACATGCGCTCCTGGGTGACAAACCTGTGTTTTTGGCCCCCTCTCGACACAGGTTTGTCCCAGGTTTAGACATCAATTCTTGCCCTCAATTTGAAACCACAGGTTTTGATTCAAAATTCTTAATATCAGGTTTAATTGCCACAGATTTTACAAGTAAATCCTTTGGCAAACCAGTGGTTATCTTCAGGCAAACCTGTGGCAAAGTGAGGCTACTGGCAAACCAGTATCAACTTCATAGAAACACACAGGTTTCCATGCAACACCCAGTAAAAACCTGCTGCAGAAACAAGTAAAAATCGGAGGATTTAGAACTTATTGACAAACATTAATAAAATGACTCTTTGAAAGAAAAGTATTCACCTTTCTGGTCTAAATTCCTCAGGTTCGTCCCACACATCAGGATCATGATGAATAGCATAAACTGGAGCAAAAACAGCAAATCCTTTGGGGATTGTAATTCCTTTAACAACAATGTCTTCCTTGTCATTCACACGGTCAGTCCTGAAAAAAAAAAACAATAATGAAAAAAAAAAAAAAACCCAATAATGTAGTAAAATATCACCAATATTATTCCTAAAGAATACTTACAATCTCCAACAACAGTGCACAAAGTATTACCATTTCATGCAGAATGCATTTATGAAGTTGTATGAAGAACCAAAAGCACAAGGATTTTCCTTGGACCCTTTGGCATCCCCCAGTATGAAATTTTGCCAAAGATTTCTGTTTCTGTTCCAAGAAATTGTGTTACGAAGGTTTTATAATTTGAACGCCTGGTGACCCTACAAGACTTTTCACCTCCACCAAAACATGAATCATCTTCTGACCATAATGTGCTTTCATATCTGCAAAAAAATGACAACAAAGTCCTGGTATTCCATCTTACTGATACTATCTTCCACTGAGTTACAAAAAAGTGTAACATAGGAATTGGGGGAGGAAACATCAAGCATTCCATCTTACTGATGCTACCCTTCACTGAATAACAAAATAATCTTACAATGCAACTGCGGAAAAGGGGGGGGGGTAGAACCACAAACTGTCTCAGACTTTGTCCACTGGTGACCACAGATGACCTTTGACCTCTGCCAAAAACAATAGGGTTCTTCTGCTGAATATGAGGAATGTATGTACCACATTTGAAAACTGTCACACATACCTATCTTGAGATATTGTGTTAACGAGCAGTGTCACAAAAGAAACACCCACATACACACACCATCACACACACACACACCTACACACCATCATGACTGCAAAGGTTTTTTTTTTTCATCAAAACCAAAAACAAGTTCAGCCTTTAACTATCTGACCCAAAAAAAGTTCCAGCAGGTTCTGGTTCCAGCCGGATACAAATTTTCTGGCGCAGCCCTATAAATCTTCAAAACATTTCAACCTTCAGATATCTTGTTAATGAGTTAAATGAAAAGTGTTTTGAGTCTTTGACCCCTGTGACCCCAAATGATCTTTAAATTCGACAAAAACCATACAGTTCTTCCTCTTGACATGGGGGCATCTATGTACCAAGCTTGAAAACTTAAAGACATCCATACCTCGAGATATCATGTTAATGACCTTTAAACTCGACAAAAACCAATACCATACTTCCTCATTCCTTGAGATTTTTTGTTAATGAGATAAATGTGCAGTGTTCAGAGCCTTTGACCCCTGTGACCCCAAATGACCTTTGAACTTGACAAAAACCAGTACCCTTCTCCCCCCAAAAATGGGGGCATTTATGAAAACTTCCAAACTATCCTATCTTGAATTAAAAGTGCTTCCAGTCTCTGACCCCTGTGACCCCAAATGACTTTTGAAGTCGACAAAAACCAAGAAGGTTCTTTCTGTTGATATGGTTCATCTAAGTACCAAGTTTGGGAACCTTCAGACATTCCTATCTGGAAATATCATGTTAACGAGTTAGTTGTTTTGAATGTAGAGTGTTTCAAGTTTTTAACCCCCTGTGACCTCAGATGACCTTTGAACTCAATCAAAAATGATAGGATTCCTCCTCTTAATATGTGGCATCTATGAACAAAGTTAAAAAACTCAGAGACATTCCTATCTATTCCTCCATGTGTTAACAAGCAAAATGTCACAAACACACACATATATACACAAGCACGCCATCATGACTGTACTGGTCTCTATTACCATCCATACCAATAATCTTATAATACAACTTTGGCAGGAAACATCCAGCATTTCCATCTTACTGATGCTACTCTTTACTGAATATCAAAATGATCTTACAATGCAACTGGAGGGTAAAACCGCAAACCCTCTCTGACAACACAGTCCAGGTACTCCATTTCACTGATATTCTCATACGTGACATCTTCCTTCCTTGGAGCCAATTCATCAATTTCTTGGATGAGTTTTTCTTGTTCTTCTTTGTGTGTAGCCAAGAGATAGCTTGTCATGCACAAAGAAGTGTTTGTGGTTTCGTAGCCAGCAACAATAAAAAGGACTGACTAAAGAAGAAAGTAATCACAAGAGAGAAGAAAGAATGTGAAACAATGTCAGGTACAATACCTCCACTGGTATCAGTATTTGAACCATACTTGAACCATTGTGAAAAATACTTTTACCATTATTTTCTCATAAACACCCCAGCGAATGCATTTTTAAAGGCAACATTTACTTTGAGGCATACTCTAAACTTTAAAAATAACTTAAACCTAAAGAGGAAATATTACAAATAAAAGAAAAAATTTATAAATTGTAAAAATTTATAGAAGGGCATTTATTACAGAATATATGTTTTATACAAGTACTGTATTTCCAGCTGTTTCTACAATTTAATAGCATAGTGGGAGGAAAAAGCAGAGAGAATTTGGCCTGTTACTTGTGGTTACATTTGATTTTAAAAAATAACATAACAAACTTTAACCCTTCGCTCAGGCTGGATGCGTACGCCAGTAAAGTATTCATAGGTCTACTTCAATTTGCTAAAAATAAACAGGGGATTTAAATTATAGAATATATGGTACTTAAAATTATTTTAAGATGGTACTACAATCATCTATCCTTGCATGTATAATGCATCCAATCCAAGTTTGCCTATGTTAAAATTAAGTTCTTGGACTAAACATGTGACATCTCTATGCCATGCATGGGATCACTTAATCCTCTTTGAGTTACATTTCTTATTTTCAGTCTCCTAGACCCTCTTTTCTTTCTCGCAAACCTTCCATCTCATGTACTCCTTTTGAGTTTTGGTCTGTAGCATCTACGGTCATGTGACCCTGCTACATTTTCGGTCTCACAGACCTTCTATAATGGACGTTCAGTCTTGCAGGCTGTAACCAAAAGCAGATCTTGACGCAAAATTTGCCAGTAAAGTACATCCTCTTTCTACTATCCTCTCACCACTAGTTTGAACTGGTATAAGGTTTTCACTTGGCCAAAGCTACTCCCTGATTTTTGAGAATAATCAATCTTATTAATGACAAAACCCTTTTTTTTTACATGGAGTAGAACTCATCGGTACTTACATTCCCAACTATTTCTTCATTGGTAAGAGCTGTTTTTGATGGTGAACCACCAGAAGATGTGTCTCCTCCTTTAATGACATCATTTACAAGTTCATCTTTATCTCTTTCTTCATCTTCATCCAATTTATGAGCATCAATCAACAACTGTAGCATATCTTTCCTCTACAAAAATAGAAACTCAACTTTTTAAGTCATTTTTTTCAATGAATATGCCCAAAATATTCATAGTAGCTCTCCTCCATCTTATTTGTTTACAATTTGAATAAAAAGGTGGAAGGCCATGTTAGAAAAGTAGACAAAAAGCATGTGGAGCCAAAAAACAAATTTCTGATGCAAGATCTACCTCTAATGATTAACACAATCAATATCCACTTTCTCCTGTGCTGTGTATCTGACTGCATCCAACTTTATACAGCCTTAAGGTCTAGAGTTCAACTCCTGGCCAGGTTGTACCAAAGACTTTAAAAGGTAAAACCTACCGCCATTGTGCTTGGTGCTCAGCATATAAGCAATGGAGGAGGGAGTATAAGTCAGTGGGCCTCAACTCCAAAAAACGGCCAGCTGACTTAAATCAAACGGTCATACTATGAGGCATAAAAACCATTTAAGCTGTGTTGTACTCCATTTTGGGTTGCGCTGTATAAATGTAGTCCTTTACGAATAAATTTTTGCTTCCGTTCCACCTTTCTCAGGGTTTGACAAATCCCCTGCCCGACAGTCAGGTACAAGTAGAAAAGGACTCGGACAAGTGAACTGCTCAATATTGTAGCCCGCCAGGCAAGCAGCACAAAAGTCTTCTTCACATAGGTATTCAATGGCAATAGTACTAGGTAAATATTAACTCATTGCACATTCATGCGGACAAGTAGACTTTGGGAATCCCTAGCCCGATGGAAAAGTAATAAAAAAGGAATTTGTTAAAGTCTGCCTTTCTACATCAAAATGTTCTTGTGCATGAATGAACAATGTTAAATAGCTCTGGTCATGTAATGGTTAGACTCTGAGGTGTAAAATCTACCTAAAGCCTAAAACGATTTGAGCTTTGCTGTATTAAATCCATTTTACTTGGGTTGTGTTGCTTAGATATGGTTCTTTACAAATAAATTTTTGTTGCTGTTCTGCATTTTTATAAAAAAATGTTCTTGTTAATGAATGAATGAAGTTGAACAACTGGACCTGTGCATTAGAACAAGATAATGGAAACTTGGGGTTAATGCTATTGCTGGAAGCACTTGGCTGCACCCTCTTGTATCACTTGTACTAACTTCCATAGTGCATTCCATTGTGTTATTGCATGGTCCATAATTTGTTTTATCTTTAACTGCCTTTCTTCCATTACTCTAATCTTTTCTGAGATTTTTCTTTTGTATTTTCAACAGACTTTCAATGTTTTGAACTTGTATCTTATAAGTTACTTATTTATGCCAGTAGAAATATTATGCTAATTTCTTTCAAATGGTTAGGTAAGGATGGACGGATGGAGTTTTACAGCCCAGTTTCAAACCAATTGGTTCTAGTTGCGCTGACCATGGCCTTTTTTTCCCAGTTGTGGCTCATGTTTTGGCTTGTTTTTCCTACTCCATTGTTCATCCTAAACACACACTGGCACTGGAGCAGAAGGTTATGTTTTTTTTAAAGTCTTCAGTATGACCTGGCCAGGGCTCCAACTTCTGACCTCTGAACAGCAAGTCTTTCAAACAGGCAAAACGAGTCAGACTGCATCATGCCAAGATGATTCTAGAACTGATGGTCATCTGAATTGGCAATGAATTTGGAAAGTCTGGCAATGAATTGGGAGATTCATCCTTCACTGCCAGTTTATTTTATGGACTTCTCAAGGTTGCATGTACTGCGTATATTTTGATACAGTGTTTTCTTCAAAACGATGCATTTAGCAAAAATTTTATCACTAAATTCAGATTCTATGGAAAATTTACACCTTTCATGATGTAAATTTAGTCAAGTTCGAGTTTAATGAATATTATGAATGGAGGGGAAAAGTAGACAAAAGATCACAATACCTGTGCACCTGTTGAATCAGATTTATGACTAGATACTTAGACTGAACCACTGTGTGTTCTGTGGAAGCAACCTCCCACGATCTTGTTGTCATGAGTTTACACTGACCTATTATGTTATTCCAGTGACCAGAAGGGGCCTCAATTACTCAAATCCAGTAGCAATCACTTATAGCCTATTTTACAGTATTAAAATATTCAAAAAGTCCCACAATTCCAGCCATGCAAAGTTCCTACACTAGGAAAAACTTTCACAAAAGTCAGAGTTCCAACTGGACATTCCAAACTTTTGGCCAGCATCCCCAGATATATTAATCATATACAGTTAACAGGTTCATATTGCCATAAAATAATTAAATCAAGGCTTGAATCTCTTTATCAGAATCGTTAATATGCCCAGAGACATCCGTCATATGCAGTTAACAGGTTCATATTGCCATATAACTGCCTCAAGGCTTCAATCTCTTTGACAGAATCTTTATAGACGAATCCAATCAGCACTTGTGCTTAGTGACTGTGGGCAGCCATTAGTGGGGTCCATCAGCCTTCAATTGTCTTCATTTATTGTCTACATGATTTTCAAACCCTTGCATTCGGTAAAATTGCAGATATCAATATACAATTTAGTGTACATTCATCTATGATACAGGAAAGCCTTAGGAAATTGAAAGAACAAAAGGTGATAGACCCCAGTTATGGCCGACTGAAATTAGACCATCACAAGCTGTTTGGATTCGTCTATAACTTACTGTGCTGCCCTCCTTTTTTCGTATGTCAATTGCTTGAGTGACAACACCAATGAAGAACTTTGCCATGTTGATGTCTAGGACTCTGATTCCCAGCAGCTTAAACAACTTCTGTATGCGTGGAATAAACACTGTGAGGGAAATAATTAAGACAAGAATTCTAATGAAATGGAAATGTTTTAAACTTGTTTGCAGAATGCCTATGAAGGAAATTGAGCAGGGATCCAGCACAACATTTCTAAAGCAAAACACATTGTCAGGATTTAAAATGCACGTAAGGCACCATGTCCATAAGCTATGCTGCATCTCTTTCAGTCATGCTGAAGCAGCTGTACCAGTACTTTGTTACTGTGCACAACACAGTAACAGACTGGCCTAAAGCCCAGGTCACACTACAGTGATATCAGACCGGATTTCGCTCCATTTTTTGTGAGTCTCCTTCTTCTTTGGTCGAAAAGAGACAAAAATTTGCCAACCTGGGTAAATATATGATTTGTATAGCAAGACTTCAAAAATTTACATTATACTAATTATTCTGTGACATCACATCCAAAGACAGCTTTTATTTAATATACATAGTCCGATAAAAGATGTTTGTAAATGTGACATCACAAAATAAATAGTTTACATTTCATTTCCGTGGTTCACTCACACTGATCATACATTTACACAGGATGTTTTAGCCCCATAGTGAGGCTTCAGACATGACTCCCATTAGTTGCAAAAAATATTTAAAATGTTTTTTATGGTTTCACTGAGGGTAATACTCTTTCACAGTTCGATGATTTTTCTTTACTTTGAAAATGACATTTTATTGAAAATACATCAAAATCACTCTTATAGGCATAGGAAAAACATTTGGATGACCGACTCAAAGTATGCTTGCCCATTAAAATGAACCTGAAACTTGTGCTGGGGATCTCTTTATTTTTCAAATGCTTGAACGAGAAATACACTTCACTTTGAGGATTATTTGAAGATAGGTTTGTAAAGAACATGGAATAAAATATGAGTTGAATATTTCCTTTAAATAAATACATTTTTTAGTGAAATTTATATTGAGTGACAGACTCATGGTACAACCATGCTACCTACAGGCTGGTTCCACACCAGAAAACTAGATGCATTTTTGTATCAGCTATAAATGAAAAACTAGGGATTGCAAACCTTTACCTCCACCATTTCAAGTAGGGGGCTTTGGACAAGTCGACAAAATGTATGACAACTTACTCACAAGAAGCAGTTTCAAGTTCCAAAGGCTTATGTCAAAAGCAGTTTTTGCGTACTTCACAAATGGGTCATCTGGATTCTTCTGGGAATCAACTTCTAATCCAAAAAAAGTTGAAGCAACTACATCCATGCTGTATGCTCCAAACAATCTGCAAAATGTGAAAAAATTTTTATTACAAACAATCTAGAACTATTGGGCTTGTCTCTTCAATTATTTAATACAAAAATATCCACATTTGCATATTCATATCATCAATAACCTGAAACTAGAGCAGCAATGCTGCAGAATCTCAATACTTTGTGAATGTTGAGGAGACAAAGTTTCCATATTGTTGCTGATGATATTTGATGTGAATGCAGTCCTCCTTTGGTGCTTTGCAGGAAACATTTAATATCCATCTATTGTTAATATCCTGATGCATGTCATGCTCAAAAATGATCAAATGCATAGAGAACAATTTTTACAATAATACTGTACCACAAAGTGATGTATGAAATCGTTGTGCACCATACTGAAACTTAGTAAAGCAGAAATAATTATCCAGCTATATGCAGATCAGTGACATCTAATAAATCCAAGAGTCCAATAACAGCTGTTTTCCTTCACCATTCCACACTAATTTCTCTCAATTTACTCTCCTTAGTGCTATTTTCACAGTCTCATTCATACATTTTGGTATTTCACAACTTCTGAAGAGTGAGAGCTATTTCTTTGCTGATATCTTGAGTATTTGCATTGTTACACTGAACAACAAGTGGATACGTAACAGCACCCATGCAATACAGTAGTTACAGATCTTCAAATACACTTCGATAAACTCTTGAGGGGTAATTTTTTCATAACAACATAGAGACACTTTGATTACCTCCTGGACACATTTTGTGCACAACACTGTAACTGGATGAATTGTAAAAAAACTTATTCCTCTCAAGATAAATAATTGATCGGCAAATATCTGTTAACAGAGCCTTTATTTAAGGTCAGACTAGCAAGATTATCTTACAATTACTTCATGCTTGATTTAGTCGAGATGTGACACCAAGCCGTCTAGCATCTGAAAGTCTTAACCATAAGATTTAAACATTCTCAGTCAGTAGGTGTCTGTGCCTACCAACCAAAGAAGGTGTGTGCAAAGAAATGACAACTTCCTTGAAGTGTCGATGACAACTGAAGAGTTTTACCATAAAATTTGCCAAAATAACTTAGCAATGCTCAGCAACCATCACTTTTTTACTTAGAAAAAATTCAATGTCTTCTGCCCATAACCCAAAGAGCATGCTCTCAAATTCTTAAAGACATTGGCCACTGATCAAGTCACATTCCCTTGCTCTACATAAATTTTATGCTCTGACTTCTGTGACAATATCTCAATACATGTTATGTATTGAGATAAAAAAAATTGACATGGTGAGAACATTTTGGGGGATTTGGACCTCTGTTACGGTAAAAAAGTTTCTTTTGACATTGTTTGGTAGAACTGGCCCTCTCAAGGAGTTCAATTTGTCACTCCAACATTCTCATAAAACTTTATTTCAAGTCCCATAAGGTTTTAATTAAACACAATATGGAAACAAGTGGATTCCATACATTTCAGTGACCACCTTTCCATTCTTCTCTAAACTTTGTGTATTTCACAGACTTCCTATATACATGGACAGAGCATGTAGCGCGTACATCCTATCCATAGATTGTCGCAACAGACTGAGGCAACAAGGTGCACCAAGATGGCAGCCATAACGCATTAATTTGTATAATTTGACGACTGTGTAATATTTTAAACAAAAGTTGAACTTGAATAGGAAAAATATCATATTCCTGCAAAACCTGAAGTGATTTTCACCTTACTTTCTCATATTTCAAAAATATTTCACCTTTCTTGCAAAATCTGCCAATTGACTTCAGCAAGTCCAAACTTTTACGCAAAATCATAGCAGATAGCCATCTTGCGCTTTTTCTCACAGGTACGGTAGTGGCAATATACCCTGCTGTATGCTCTGTCCATGTATAGGAAGTCTGTGGTGTATTTAGAGTAATACAACTTTTTAAGTGATTTTTGGGCTAATTAAATGGATTTTGTTTCATCTACAGCAACAACCTTTCTTGAACGTTTTACAAATAACCCTTAAAGGGAAATATTGCCTTTAAAATGACCCAACATAGCATTAAGAGTGAAAGGCACTAGTCATTATCAAATCATTCAGTCTCAACAATAAACCCCAGCAGAAGCTTCATATCCTCAAAATATTATGCACATGAGAGTTATGGAAGTTGCATCTTTTGAAATGTTGAAAGTTTGGATGAACAAATAATTCTTGAGCAACAAACAACTGAATTTCTATCGGAAGGAAACTTATTTCTGGAGAAGAAGGCTACCATACTTACTTATTTTGAATTAGTTATCACTCTTTGCCAATAAATATTGGTTTTAAAAGAATTAACTTTCCTTGTGAAACAAACACAATATTTCCCTTTAATATAAATGGATGTCACTGGATACACAACTCTTAGGCTTCATGTCAAAACCTGAAGCTGCAACTGCCACAGCATATCGCAAAAGCATGATCAATTTAGAACTGCTTTGATTACAATGTTTCTCACATAAAATTTGACTTCAGCTGCTACAGCCTGGATGAGGCAGATGCAGCATCGTCATCTTGGCACCTATATACTTTGCGAGTTCTTACTCTTTACACTGGATACCAGTCTCAGTTTTTCTCTTCTCATCAAAATGTTCCACCAGTTGATCACAACATTTGTTGATAATTGGAGTCATCTAGGTAGAAGACAAAAGAAGTAAAGTAAAAATTGATCAGAAAATACAATTGTCTGTACTTTGACATAATAACTTAGAACAATATTAGTTATTTCTTTCCTTGAAGGAAGAACTTTATTTTTTACAACAATATCGGTTACTTACACATCTCTTAAAGGAAAGGTTTAAGCACTAATCAAGTTTTGATATATTAAAGATGTACTTATTCTGAGCAATCAGGTCAAATTTTCATTGAAATACAATGCATGGTTCTCAAGATAGCAGAAGTTGAAGATGTCACATTTTCAACACCGAAAGAAACTTGAAGCAAGTACATATGATGTCACATCCTCACATTGATGAGCAGTCTTTTGTTTTTCTTTAAACTTTAGAACCAGCTTTCCCCCTCAACAATAAAATGTTTACAGAATGCGATTGAATGAGAGGCATGGGAAAATTACAAATTTAACATCCTCCATGAGGAGGTCCTATCCCTTTTAACTTCAAGGTCAACACAACATCCTAAAAAAATAAAGGAAACAAAGGATTCCTTATGAAATTGAGGAAGTCATATCAGGGAGCAGTGTAGTGACATAGCTCTTACTCGCCTTAAGTGCACTTTGAGTACAACTTCTTTTGCTCATTTCTCAAGGAATACTTGTCCAATTTTTAGTAACAATTTCACCCAAATGCATAGATTTAGTTCTTCTTTTCAAATATAAGAAGAAAGTGTTAGACCCTTCTCTTAATACACTAAGTACCAAAAGCAAAGTTGACCGTTTCTGCTCAAGGGCACTTCAGTCTGGTATGCCACTGACTCCATCAGCTGGGCAATTCCCTTTTTTAATTTTTTTGAAGGAAAAAATGTATTCATTCCCATCACTAAACATTTATGCATAAAACAATTTAACAAGCGATGGGAAATTAATATTTTGAAATATTTAAGTATTAACAGGAACAATTCAAATTCACAAGAGAAAAGTATTAGGCTATCATGCTACATTAAGAGCAACTGGTTTTAGTGGCAAAAAAAGAACCATGTGAGAGTAAATGAGGAGGACCCAGAGAATGACTCACAAACATCCTGCAAGATCTGAACCCATGGACATGTGACAGACACTGGTAAACAAGAGTTGCCATAGACCACTATGCCACTTTAGCCTTTCACAGGCAGTGCCCATACTGTCTGTAACAACACCCTCTTCAGCCAAGAAGTTCGAAACTACATAACAATTTTATGTAATACTTCGTAAATGGATTCATAAATGGAACCTTTTTACGATATGTAATATTATGTAAGTGGATGCAAAGGGTTAATGCCAAAAAAGGAGAATAACCTTAGCTACTACCTAAGGGGAGAATCACCATTAGCTGGTAAGTAATGTACAACAAAATTTCATCATGAAACCCTCTGAAGGGCAGAAAGAAAAAGTGGGATGCTGTGTCAAAAAATGAAATCATCCCTGAAATATAGAATGAGGACGAATACTGTTGGTACAGGGCAGTATGAATGTGAACAGAGGACAAGATGCTCCAAAGCCTGACTCTTCTGAGGAAAGCTGGACAAAAGGACACCCTACCACTCAATCAATGATCCACACACGGTAGACTTACAAGTTTCATTTTATTGCCAGTGAACGCAGGACTGAGGGTGTTGCGTACAGCCTTCCAATGCCCATCACGTGAAACATTTACTCCTTTGTTGAAAGGTTCTTCATCAATGGGTTCTTCCTGCAACAAAATCCAAAAAGCATGAATATTTAGAAGAGGGTTTAATTTAGGGTTAGCTTAGGTTTAACATCTCAACATCTTATCTTCTGGTTTAATCAAGTGCCATCCGCAACCTCATTTCCAGTTATGAGGGACTGAATTGCAATATCTACTCTGTTGCTTAAGCAGAACATCACACAAAATGGCAGTAGATTCCATTTTGCAAGTCTCTGGAATGGCTGTGCCTAGGAAATAGGACCACTGACTAGCTTTTGAGTGAGAGTCCTGTGCTCTACCAACTAGGCTGCACTTGGTTGATTATTTGGAGGAAAAGACTAAATGTTCCAGTATATTTATTGCAAATAATATGTATTTACAAGCTTTATAATTAACAGCATATTGCAAATACTGTACGGTCTCTCCTATCTAGGAACAAAACTGATTTTAGTTTCAGGTTGGCAGGGGGGGCAACCTGAAACTAAAATTGAGTGCATTACTTTTAGATGAGTGCAGTCACAGACAGGATCTGAGGTCCCAGCTGTCAGAAAATCCCCTCCCCCAATCCAAAAACCAGATCTATACCCCTACATATCAAAACTTGATTCGCCCTTGGACTCTTCTTTTGAAGATCATGCAAAAGAGGTAACATATTTGCAGTTGGAAGTTGAGAATATTATTTCTAAATGAAACACCTGTTGAAATTACTTCAGGAGCATAGGTGACTATAATATAAATATAATTTAATACCAGTTGCTTTTGAATTAGCAGAGACAATACCAGAAAAAATTGAAGGATTTATTACTGCCAAACCCCACAACCAAACTGATGGTTCCTTTGGCCAAAAATACAGGTGGGTTTAGGGTGCAAAAGCTTGCAAGGCCCCTGTCAGGTGCAATCTAAAGGGTTTTCAAGAATATCTTTTATATTATGTACAGTATAAGTTCAAACATTTCTGCACAGGTGGCATCTTCTCAAATAAGAGACCAAAATACTGACTTACCCTCTTTCTGAAAAGGCCTTTAAACATAAACCCTTCCCCCCCCCCCCCCTTCATTGACGGAAACCCTACCTAGCTCTTATAAACTAGGAACACTTACAGCATGGTTTGGAAAAGTTGGAAAACGACTGATGAAGATGTCTTTCAACATGTCCAGGTCTTGAATGATGAAGGTGGGAACTGATCCCACTGTCAGTCTGATAAAAAAAATGAATATGCATGGAATAATGAGTTGTTAAAATTTACATGTTGGTTAGCTTAAATGGAAATTTACAGCTCATGCAGCTTCCAACCAACTGGTTCAAGTTGGAGGAGTTAGAGTCTTTTTTCCAGTTGTGGCTCACTGGCTTGTTTTCCCAACCCCACTGTTTATGCTGAGCACCAAGCACAATGGCAGTACAACAGGTTCCATTTCCTAAGTCTTAGTATTACCAGGCCAGGGGACAAACTCCAGACCTCCAGTCCACAAATATAGGATGCTCTAACTATCTGACCATACAGTCAGTAAACAGGTCAACTAACACACACTTTCAGAACTCCTTTCACAGTTTAAATTCTGTGTGCAATCCCAAGATCATTGCACATCGCCGCAAAACTTTAGGCATGGATATATTCATGTGCATGTGCCAACCAGTTACCTAACACGAATGAGTCCATTACCCACTTAAATGAGCAGAGATTTTGAAGACTATTCTTTACAAATGGAAGCCAACAACTTATGGGTTTATGTAACAACTTAGAACTGGGGTAGGTAATGACAAAAAAGGAGATCAATACTCATAGTGCACTGAAAGGTTCTGTAAGTTCACCTTTCTGTTTAATTTAAAGATAAATTGCAATCAAATGTTAACCTTTAGAGTCTTGGCAAATGCTTGGATGAGTAATTACAGTGGAGGGATATTCTGCAGAGAAATTCATTTTAAAACAGAATGCAGAAAAATTTTCTCTTTCCCAAAGTGAAACCTGCACCTCAATGGCTTCCTTGTAGCATTTGGAAAATACAAGTTTTTAAAGTATTGCAAATTTTTTCAACGATGTGGTGCATCATGGGGAATCTGTGAAGTCATTGGGGCACATTAATTTGACATGCATTCAAGTAATTTGATGATGACCTTCAATTATAAAGAAAAACAAAAGTGTCTTCTTCTTAATGTGGATGATTGAGTTGGTTCATGAAATTCAACCATTTAAATTCCCAAAGGTGTTAAGTTTCCTTTACATACCAAAAACAAATGGTCAAACTTAGACAATCTGCATATCCTCCAAACTGTAAAAATAACTATTTTATGAGTGAGTACTTAAATATGACACATAGATATTGATATTTTTTTCTTTATGGAAATGGTAAGTGGGGACTTTAACCTCCTTCTAAAAAGGAGGATGGACTCCAGTAAAACCCCCTTTCCCTGCCCTTAACAGAAACCCTGACAAATGAATATAACACAAAGATTACTGTTCACAATTTAATATATATTAACAGTACCTACCCATACACTTGGCCATATTTCTCCTGTTTTGCAATAAAATCAGATGTGAAGCCCTGCAAAACCAATAATAATGAACACAAACATAAAATAAATTGAATTTGGAAAAGACTTTACAGTAAATGTATCAGACCACCACCTCAAGGTAACTGGTATGCCATATGTAAGCAGCGGAAGACGTTTTTAACTGGGGGGCCACAAGGTTGCGGCAGCTGACATAATGGTGACACCCAAGCGCAAGACCCCATCGGCGTGGGGTCCAGGGGCCCGCTAAGGGCCCCTGATGGGGTCCAAGGGGCAAGGGAAGCTCAGCGGTTTTAGTGATTTGAGAGGCTCCAAAATGGTCGAAAATCATATTCCAATTAAGGATTCTAAACTATGAATTTAATTCAGGAGTGGGGTAAGGTAAGGGGGGAGAATGGAATCGGGAAGTACTGTATTTTGACATTTGATTAGGCAGAAACATACTTTCCAGTAATTTATGGGGGCAAAGCTAAAATGTTGAAGCTACTCAAAATTGAACAAGTGATTGATAATTTGAGACAGGGTATTTTTTAAGAGATCCAAAGTGTTTGGGGCATTTTATCAATCTATGAAGTTCTATTTAAAATACAGAGGCAATATGCGTAGGGTCCAGGGGCCTGCAACAGGGTCCCTGGTCCAAGCTCTGACATTTTAGGCTTTTCAGGGGACTTAATGGGTGCAAAAAAGGATCTTTGTATAGGTATTACTTATAATGCCAAGGGACACTATATCTGGGGCAAATGTGTGTCATTGTGGCCAATAAGGGGATTGGGGGCATGTCCCTTGCTCAGTATGCCCTGATATGAGAAGAAGAAAAATAATTTGAATAAGAAAGATAGCTTGCAAAAAGTTTTGTTTTAACTAATTGAAGGGAGAAAGTAAACTCTCCTACAGGTTATCCTTAATGTTAAGGTCCAGGGGGCAAAGCCCGCGGAAGCTTTGCAACTTCTGCACTCTGAAAAGCAATGATTGAGCCAAAGAATAGCTGAACTGTAATTAAAGAACTTCAATTTGTTTAATTACTTTTGAAAAATTTATTCTGGGACATTCAGTTATGGGGGCATGTCCCCCAAAAAATCTCTTAAAGAAATATTGGGGGCCAGGCCCCCCTTCTGCTGCCTATGTATGTGGACATGCACTGCTTAGCTTATCTGTGTACAGAGAGTTTTTGTAGGGAAGGATAATTGGCTTAAAGGCCCAATTCTCTCACCCCAAACAGTACAAATTCTCCTTACCTTCTTACTGAAGCCCCTCCCACAATTGTCTGAAATTCATCCTCATCCAGACACAATCTCAGTTTATGTTGCTTCAGAATGAGTGTAGAAAAGCTCAATGTGCATTTAACTAAAACACTGTCAGTACAGTTCACGCTGTGTATAATAAGCTTTGGTGCTCTGCATTGTTTGAATTAGCTGTCAATCAAAAAGCTGAGCCAATTGAGAGTTTCTGTTATCCCATGCAAGAAGTGTAGTTTGGGGTGAGGGGATTGGCCCTTTAATAGAGATAAGAACTGCAGATGGGAAATGAAAATAAATGCATGGCTGCTCTATTTCTGTCAAAATCTGTAAGGGGGCAATTCATGACATGTTAGCAACTAGCCATTGTTGCGTTATGTCTGCATTAGCCATTAGCAATTTGAACATTGAACTGTCACTATAATTGATAGTGATATGGTAATTTGTTGACAGCTATACACTCTGATAAACAATTTGTTTAGAAAAGAACATAGAGGTACAGTATGTACAGTACTGCATGGAACAAGGGGACAATTGATATAAATCAGTTCAGTCACTGAAACAGTATTTTTGCTGAGCTTTACAAAACTCTGGTTACTGGTTTGTGGATTAAGGTTAAAAATTTTCCAACAGGCGGGACCCTTGGTTGTGTCCTGGATTTGGGTCCATATTAACAGAAAGCAAAAAGAAAAAAAAGTGCTTACACATGCACATTGAAGGGCATATAAACAAAACATACTGTATATAGATGATAAATGGAGGTTTTCTTAATTATTACAACTTAACAGGCCCAAAAAGATGTTTCATCAGAGCCCTAAGTCATCTGTATACCACGACATTATATTTTTTTTATTCTGCCTGTTCTTATTTTAATTCTACCTGAATTATTGGTGGCAACATGATATTTACCCCCCAATGTTTTCATTGGTGGGGGATTAATGCCCCCAGGATCAAGGATCGATGCCCCTGTGCGAAACTGTAAACAAACAATCTAGGGTAGCAAACCTTTGAAATATCCAGAATATTGCCAATGAGAGGAAGTGGAAAAGGTCCTGGTATTCCATGTCTCCTGAAGTAAAGCTTCTTCCAAAAGTCATGACTACAGTACAGTATGGAACAGAGAAAAAAAGAATTATCTGTATTGTCCTGAAAACACCATGCAGTTTATTGCACTACAAATCATGATTGGTGATTTGGGGGATTTCTTTAAAAAGTCATGATTTGATTCAGTGATTTGCAAAGAATGAATTGATTTGAATCTATTAAAATCATGATTTTTTTCAATTACCAGAATGCAAAAATGCATTGAGGTTTCAATGATACATACATGCTCTTTTCAATGAAATGCTACATTTCTTGTAACAACTGGTGACCCGAAGTGACCTTTGACTCCACATGTTAGTAACTGGTTTTTCTTTTAACCAAAACATTTCTAAAAATTTCATACTGTGCCTTAAGATATTCCGCAAACAATCTGCTTACATCATACACATCAACATATCAAGTTTGAAATGAATCCAAGTTTCCTACCTTGAGATATAGTGTAAACAAGATTTTCTGCGTTTGACCCCCTATGACCCCAAATGACCTTTGACCTCTACCAAAATCACAAGGGTTCTTCCTTACATCATAACACATCAACATATCAAGTTTGAAATCAATCCAAGCTTCCTACCTTAAGATATTGTGTTAAAAAATTTCTCAGGATTTGTCCCCTTCTGACCCCAAATGACCTTCGACCTCCACCAAAATAAACAGGATTCTTCTTTACATCATAATACATCAACATATCAAGTCTGAAATGAATCCAACTTTCCTACCATGATGTATCATGTAAACAAGGATTTCAGGGTTTGGACCCCATGTGACCCCAAATGACCTATGACCTCCACCAAAATTTCTTGGGTTTTTCCTTACATCATACACATCAACATATCAAGTTTGAAATGAATCCAAGTTTCCTACCTTGAGATATAGTGTAAACAAGGTTTTCTGAGTTTGACCCCCTATGACCCCAAATGACCTTTGACCTCTACCAAAATCAAACACATCAACATATCAAGTTTGAAATCAATCCAAGCTTCCTACCTTAAGATATTGTGTTAAAAAGTTTTACAGGATTTGTCCCCTTCTGACCCCAAATGACCTTCGACCTCCACCAAAATAAACAGGATTCTTCTTTACATCATAATACATCAACATATCAAGTCTGAAATGAATCCAACTTTCCTACCATGATGTATCATGTAAACAAGGATTTCAGGGTTTGGACCCCATGTGACCCCAAATGACCTATGACCTCCACCAAAATTTCTTGGGTTTTTCCTTACATCATACACATCAACATATCAAGTTTGAAATGAATCCAAGTTTCCTACCTTGAGATATAGTGTAAACAAGGTTTTCTGAGTTTGACCCCCTATGACCCCAAATGACCTTTGACCTCTACCAAAATCAAAAGGGTTCTTCCTTACATCATAACACATCAACATATCAAGTTTGAAATCAATCCAAGCTTCCTACCTTAAGATATTGTGTTAAAAAGTTTTACAGGATTTGTCCCCTTCTGACCCCAAATGACCTTTGACCTCCACCAAAATAAATAGGATTCTTCTTTACATCATAATACATCAACATATCAAGTCTGAAATGAATCCAACTTTCCTACCATGATGTATCATATAAACAAGGATTTCAGGGTTTGGACCCCATGTGACCCCAAATGACCTATGACCTCCACCAAAATTTCTTGGGTTTTTCCTTACATCATAACGCATCAACATATCAAGTTTGAAATGGATCAAAGTTTCCTACCTTGAAATATCGTGTAAACCAGGATTTCCGGGGTTGGACCCCATGTGACCCCAAATGACCTTTGACCTCCACCAAAATTGACTGAGTTCTTCCTTACATCATAACGCATCAACATATCAAGTTTGAAATGAATCAAAGTTTCCTACCTTGAGATATAGTGTAAACAAGGATTTCGGGGTTTGGCCACATGTGACCCCAAATGACCTATGACCTCCACCAAAATTTCTTGGGTTTTTCCTTACATCATAACGCATCAACCTATCAAGTTTGAAATTAATCCAAGTTTCCTACCATGAGATATCAAGTAAACATGGATTTTGGGGTTTGACCCCACGTGACCCCAAATGACCTTTGACCTACACCAAAATAAATAGGATTCTTCTTAACATCGTATCGCATCAACATATCAAGTTTGAAATGAATCCAACTTTCCTACCATGATGTATCATGTAAGCAAGGATTTCAGGGTTTGACCCCACATGACCCCAAATGACCTTTGACCTCCACCAAAATAAATTGGGTTCTTACTCACATCAAAACACATCAACATATCAAGTTTGGAATGAATCCAAGTTTCCTACCTTGAGATATAGTGTAAACAAGATTTCAGGGTTTGACCCCATGTGACCCCAAATGACCTTTGACCTCCACGAAAATATATCCCGTTCTTACCTACATCTTAACGCATCAACTTATCAAGTCTGAAATGAATCCAAGTTTCCTACCTTGAGATATAGTGTAAACAAGATTTCAGGGTTTGACCCAACGTGACCCCAAATGACCCTTGACCTCCACCAAAATATATAGAATTCTTCTTAACATCGTATCGCATCAACATATCAAGTTTGAAATGAATCCAACTTTCCTACCATGATGTATCATGTAAACAAGGATTTCAGGGTTTGACCCCACATGACCCCAAATGACCTTGGACCTCCACCAAAATAAATTGGGTTCTTACTCACATCATAACGCATCAACATATCAAGTTTGAAATGAATCCAAGTTTCCTACCTTGAGATATAGTGTAAACAAGATTTCAGGGTTTGACCCCACGTGACCCCAAATGACCTTTGACCTCCACCAAAATAAATTGGGTTCTTCCTCACATCATAACGCATCAACATATCAAGTTTGAAATGAATCCAAGCTTCCTACCTTGAGATATAGTGTAAACAAGATTTCAGGGTTTGACCTCATGTGACCCCAAATGACCTTTGACCTCCACGAAAATCAATACGGTTCTTCCATTCATCATAACGCATCTACATATCAAGTTTGAAATTAATCCAAGTTTCCTACCTTGAGATATAGTGTAAACAAGATTTCAGGGTTTGACCCCACGTGACCCCAAATGACCTTTGACCTCCACCAAAATAAATTGGGTTCTTACTCACATCAAAACACATCAACATATCAAGTTTGGAATGAATCCAAGTTTCCTACCTTGAGATATAGTGTAAACAAGATTTCAGGGTTTGACCCCATGTGACCCCAAATGACCTTTGACCTCCACGAAAATATATCCCGTTCTTACCTACATCTTAACGCATCAACTTATCAAGTCTGAAATGAATCCAAGTTTCCTACCTTGAGATATAGTGTAAACAAGATTTCAGGGTTTGACCCCCTGTGACCCCAAATGACCTTTGACCTCAACCAAAATATACTGGGTTCTTCCTCTCAGTAAGGGGTATCTGTGTATTAAGTTTGAGAACTGTCAGACTTTCCCTTCTCAAGATATCGTGTAAACAAGCAAAGTGTCACAAACACACACACATACATACACACACACACGCACATACACACATACATACACACACACGCCATCATGAATGCATAGGTTTCTCTTTTCATCGAAACCAAATATCAGGATCACAAAGTAGTTTTGTTTGAAGTTTTGAAGGATGAGAAAGTTTGCCATTGAAGTACCTGTATGTGATGTATTACATTACATCGTCTGTGCAGTGTCAGTGACTTACTTGAGTGATAATACATTACAGTAAGTGTGTTATGCCATTAGCCCCTCAGCTTAATTTACTTATAAATGCAATTTGTACCAACCCTCCTGTCCTAATTATTGCACAATACCTACCTGTACAACAGGCATATTTTAACAATGATTTTCTCCAGCAAGTTATACAGTGAGAGTATTTTGCGTTAATGGTCAGAACCCTGAGTCAGTCATTGCCTATAGAAAGTACTGTACGATATCAATTGGGATTCTCTGGCTTTTATGCATACTCAAGAAACTGTCGTTTAATAATAATAATAATAATAATAATAATAATAATACGGATTTTTAAAAGAGGCCTTACACAAAGAGTCTCAAAGCGCTGAAGACTGCCCAACAGGAAGTCAATATGAAATAGTAAACAAGTGAGTTTTCAAATTAGTTTTAAATTGTCCAATAGAAGAAGAGTTTTTAACAAATGATGGAAGATCATTCCACAATTTGGCAGAAATAATAGCAAAAGCTCGATCACCGTAAGAGTGGGTAAGAGATGATTGTACATTTAAAAGAGATTGAGAACTGGAACAAAGGTCATGTAAAGGCTTGTACTGTAGATGGATATGAGTTCCTGTAGAATAAGGGGCAAAACCACGTATGCACTTGTAGGTTAGTAGAAGGACTTTATACTGGATGCGTTGCTGAACAGGAAGCCAATGAAGACTGGTAAGGGCAGGGGTAATATGGTCACTGGATTTTGTTAAAGAAATTAACTGAGCAGCTGAGTTCTGAATAAGCTGGAGTTTTGAAATTTGACGTCTGGGTAAACCAGAGAAGAGGCTATTTCCATAGTCAAGGCGGCAAGTGACAAATGCATGGACCAGTTTGGAGTTAGAGGTTTGGCCCTTAAATTGTGCTATGCACTTGTCATTTGAAGACTTCATCCCCATGTTTATCGATAATTTACCCTCGGTCACATCAGACCTGATGCACAATTAAATTACAGTATGTGATGTCTAAATAAGTCATAAAACTCAAAATACATACTACTGTCAGGCTTGGGGTAATCATAATCAGTAATCGTAATCGATTGCAATCGATTACACATTTTGATGTAGTTGTAATCGCAATCGATTACTTTTGTTAAAATCGCAAAGTAATTGCAATCGTAATCGATTACAATGGCAAAGTAATCGCAATCGTGGTTTCATTCCTGATTACATTGAAGTTGAATTGAAAAAAGAAGTCCAGTTACTAAACATTTTTTTCAGTGTTTGGTTCTTCTGTTGGAATGACAAAATTTAATTGTCTTTTCTTGGACGTTCCAGCTTAAAATGTATGAGAAGTGCATGGGTTCAATATCTCTACTTTGGGAGGACTTGGTTCTGTCCAGGCTTACCTAGAGCAATGTCCATGGCCTTTTTTCCAGTTGTGGGCACTGGATTGTTTTGCCTACAAAACTCTTTATGTGGAAAGAAAATGCAATCACGATTACATTGCAGTGTAATCGCAATCGTAATCAATTACTTTCAGTTTTAGCTGTAATCTTAATCATAATCGCAATCGTAAAATATGAAGTAATCACAATCGTAATCAATTACATTGAGATGTAATTGTCCCAAGCCTGACTACTGTACAAAACTTCACTTTAAGTGTGACAATATTGCAATTAGAACAAACATATTGGTACAGTGATGGAGAGTACATACAGTACAGCAAATGACTTTCAGTTGTTTTTCAATGGCCCAGTACCAAGTAAGGTATACTCTCTCTTACATAAATCTTGTGTGGCTTAAAGAACCAACCCTTTCACCCCAAACTACAATCCTGATAGGGGTACAGTATACCAAAATTCTCAATTGGCTCAGCTCTTTGATTGACAGCTAATTCAAACAATGCAGAGTACAAAAGCTTATATTACACAGCATGAACTGTACTGGGAGTGTTTTGATTATACAAATTGAGCTCTTTTATACTCACCCTGAAGCAATAAACTGAGATTGTATCGATCTGGATAAGGATGAATTTCAAAAAGATGAATTTCAAAAAAATGTGGGAGGGACTGACGTATGAAGGTTGGGAGAACGAGCTGTGTTTGGAGTCAAAGAACTGGGCCTTTTAAGAATTCAGAACATACTTTGATAATCATTTGGGGGAAATAGCATACCATTATGTATGTGAAGTAGTATACAGTATATTGGCCTCCCTCCCATGCATGGCATGTCTTGAAGCAGTCTTGTTGGAGTACAGAGAAGAAGACCTCTCAATGTTTATCACCTTTTTGCATTCAAGTTACCCCAGTCACTGGCACAACACTGCTGGGAATGGCAAGAAACTCGCCAACAGAAGAAACTCGCCAAAAGATGAAATTAATGGGGGAGGGGTCTCAAGGGGGGCAGATAACAATTCCACTTGCCCCACCTTGCCAAGCCTATGATCAGAGGTTAATTTCAGTTCAATGGTTTTCTGTATGCAGTGACTGTGTTTCAGCATGCTTTACAAGTACAATACAGGTGCAGGCTAGGCACATACAGTGGAGTTAGAGAGGGTTTTACGGCTCAGTTTCCACCTATTGGTTCAAGTCAAGCCGGCCACGGCCTTTTTTCCAGTTGTGGCTCACTGGCTTGTTTTCCCTACTCCATTGCTTATGCAGAGCATCATGCACAACGGCAGTAGGTTCCTTTTTTAGAGTCTTTGGTATGCCTCGACCTGGGAAGCGAACCCGGGCCTTCCGCGTGAGAGGCGGATGCTCTTGGCATATACAGTGGAATGCAGCATAACAAGCAAGCTCTAGTTCGGCCTACTGTAGGTCAGTTGCGATGTTTTTATGCCCTGATCTGCTAAAAATCCTTATTGCCACTGTCCCTTTTTACGGTTCAACTTCCAGGAAGGCCACAGTTCTCATTCGTGACCATCCACAGTAAAACCGTAGACAGGATCGTGGTGTTCCGGGATCCACCGTCACGATTCCATAGCCTGGTTTTTGTCATAGCTCAATTGGCCACATGTTCAAAAATTTTATTCTTTCCGTCACCAATGGTAGGTAAACGTAGGCTAAAGCATGGTAGCACAACCGTAGAATGCCCATAGTACATTAGGCAATAACCATGGGTTCTGATGTGACCACCGACAGCTACGGAGAGACTACGAATAGAGCTGCTGTTGGGTCTCGGTGCCTACATTTACCATACAGATATACTACCCTTATGCTACAAAAGGGCTACGATTATCTTATACTAAGGTTATGCTACGAAAGGGCTATTGACATCATATACCACGTGGCCCACGGCACAGATAATTCACTCCATTCCTTCCCACCCGACTTCCTTACCCAAGCAGGGAATAATTTATCCAGTATCACATAGCATTTTGCTACACAAAATGGTCGAATTGCTACACAAATACAACTTTGCATAGCAGATTTTGTACATTAAAACATAGGGTTTCCAACCATTTTACCATAAAACCTGACATAAAACTCAGAATTGCTATGCAAAATTTGAACACTTATTCCCTGCCAAGGGTTGAGAACAGGTACAGCACTGCCTCAACACCAGTTCTGTCTGTTTAACAATACTGGTACCAATATTTTCACAACTGGTACCGCCCAACCCTAATCATAACAAAACCGTAGAGTGCAGGGAAGTAAAGTAGAGCAGACTGAGAATGAGGATGGCTTCTCCTTCACCCTGGAACTTCATGTCGAGTTGTTTCCATCTCAACATCATGATGAAGAATGATACAGTATCAGAGACTCAGGTGCACAACATTACGCCGATCGACCGTAGAAGAATCGTAACAGAACCGTAGTCTACGCGTCGACTTTATGCTTTTCAGTGAACTTGATGTTGTATATCCCCTGACCTTGACATTTCCTATCTTCCTGTGCGTGCCATGAACTACTGAAACAGCTTAAACAGTACTTATGCGTGCTTTTCAAGTACGAAAACGTCCCAAAATTCAATAACATTGATGGAAAACCTTGGGATTTACAAATTTTCTTATGACTGCTTTCTGTTATGTTTCTTTTACTTCTCATTTTTTATTTAAAACAAAATGATGCGATAAAACGTTGTGACAAATCAAGTGTTTTAAAGGTAAAGAGTAGTCCCCCAAACCTATTTTGAAGAAAAAGCTAAATAACACAATTTTCGTTTTATTTCTCTTCAACGTATCTTTCATTACATTTTATGACTTTACTATTGCATATTCAAGGTAAACCAAGCAGTTATTTCTGGTAAATTCACAGTAAGGCATATTTTCATCATCCCAAACAGTTTCAATTCTCCCAACCTACTTACTTCTAGCCCCTCCCACATTTATCTAAAACTCATCTTTATCCAGACACAATCCTACTTTATTGCTTCATGGCTTGTCCCAGTGGCCATACAAGTCCATAATGTGTAATCAAGACACTCCCAGTACCCATGCTGTGTAATTTAGGTATGATGCATTGTTTGAATGTGATGCCAATCAAAGAGCTGTACCAATTGGAGAGTTTTGATATATGCATACTGAAACTATAGTTTAGGGTGACGAATGACGGCCTTTGAGAGAAAAAACATTGTCACATGACTCCCAACAGCCAATCATGAAACTGGACAGTCTACTACACTTCTTCAGTTTGGGATGACTGCTCTTGCCCTTTAAACTTGTGAATGTGATCACTACCTCTCCAATACAGAGCTCTACATTATTATCATGAATACCTTATGGAGCAAGCCTTACAAAATGTTGCAATCTTTAAGTCACTGGGTAACGACGGGTACCCGATGGGTATGGTGATAATACTAGACCTTGACCTAAAGTTACTACTACTAGTACCAAGCGCTTGTGATCTGGGCGGCATACTACTTCAGTGATACTACTACAGTAGTACTAGGCTAGCCTAAGGGGGTCCCATTGTTTCTGCCCTCCATAGTTTCCACCATTACTCCCCTCCCCTACCTGAAAATGTTGGGGCTAAAAGAAATATTCAACTTACATGTGTTAAAAATATCTTTCAATTTTAAATTTCAAATCCAAGTTTATATACTAGACAATGAATAGGCCTTAAACTTTTTCAGCATCCTCGTAGAAAAGAATGAATTGTAAGGATTTTTTATCGTCACAGTCTTTTATTTTTTCACCTATAAGTAGTCAGTGTGTCTATAGGCAGGCTTATGCTGAGTGTGTGAACAATTGTTCACAGCACTGGATGTAGCCTAGTATATGTACTGTAAGTATGTATTAGCATACTAAAGTCTACACTGAGAATGTTGCTTGGAACACATCAGCATGGCAGAAACCAGTCATCATCATCATTCCTCATCATCTGATATACAGTAGTGCCAACTTCAAAGTTTAAAGGCCCAGTTCTCTCACCCGAAATAGTACCTAGATCTTAGTAAATAGATCTTTGGCCTTTATTAAAAGAAATTTATACTCCTGCCCCCGAAGTGTTAAAGCTAATGCCTATCTCACACTTGTTAGGCCTTTATTGGAGTATTCACCTTCTGTTTGGGATCCCTACACAGTTTCCCTATCCAATAAGGTTGAGCAAATTCAACGTAGGGCTGCTAGGTTTGTTTATAATGACTATTCCCCCCATAGTAGTGTGACTGAAATGTTAAATGACCTAGGGTGGGATAGTCTCAAAAACAGGCGTACTGCCAGCAGGCTAGCAATTCTTCACAAAGCCAGATTGGGCCTCCTAGCCTTGCCAATCAACAACCTACATACAACGGGTCCGGCAGCCTTCCAGGCATCACCATTCTAATAGCTTTACAAATATACCAACCAATAAGGACTGCTACAAATACAGATTCTTTCCTCGGACCGTCAGAGACTGGAACCTACTCCCCCAGAACATTATAGATCTTGAGGACCCCAAGCAGTTCAAGAGCGCAGCCTTGAGGATCCTCAGACAGGACGAGTAACTACATGTGCACACTCAACCCTGCACATTTGACTCCACCAGGAGTGTTGTGCAGTATTTTTCCAGATCCAGTACCAATTCTCCCAACCTTCTTACTGAAGCTCCTCCCACAATTGTCTGAAATTCATCCTCATCAGACACAATCTTAGTTTACTGCTTCAGGGTGAGTATAGAAACACTCATATAATCAAAACACTCTCAGTACTGTTCGTGCTGTGTAATATAAGCTTTGGAACTCTGCACTGTTTAAATTAGCTGTCAATCAAAGAGCTGAGCCAATTGAGAATTTAGGTATCCGGGTACCAAAATTGTAGTTTAGGGTGAGAGGTTTGGAACTTTAAAAGACTCCTGCACTGGAGAGGCTTAATGGCTATATGTGGGCACAACTATCCTAATTAGAATACACTCAATGAGGGAGCCTTCATGATATCCTCAGGTAGACAATTCCATTCATGTATGGTTTGGGGGAAAAATGACATCTTATAATAGTCCCTAGTAGAGCTAGGAATGAAGTACTCTTGGGAGTTTTCACACAGAATAGCAAAAAATAGCAAAAGTGTTACACGGCAGCTATTTACAGTGTTGTAGTACCCGTACCTGTACCCGTACTCAAGTACAAGATTCCGTACTCGTACCCGTACCTGTAATCATGACCTGGTACCCGTACCCAGGGCTGGAAAAAATGTTAATTTCCCTGCAAGAAAATTCAAATTTCCCAGCAAGGAAATCAAAATTTCCCAAAGACTTCACATGTTTACATACAAAAGTAGTCAAATTTCCTTCCAAATACCAAAATTTCCCTGCAATGACATTCCCAAATTGCTGGTTTTTTCCTGCCATGCCCGTACCCATACCCATACTCATGGCCTGGTACCCGTACCCGTGCTCATGGTTTATTTTTCTTCTGACTTGTACCCGTACCCGTACTCATGACCTGGCACCCGTACCCGTACTCGTACTCATGACCTGGTACCCATACTCATGACCTACTATTCATACCCATGCTACTGGTCTTGTACTCAGACAACTTAAGTTTATAATGATTGACATTATACTATATAACCAAAGGTTCAGGATGACTCCTTGCGGATGCATGATTTTATTACATATGGAACTACTCACCACACCAAATTTTGATGATTCCCATCAACACACTTGTATAAATTAAACAGATCAGTGTCCACTACAAATTCTACATGAACATGTATGCAATTTTCAAACTCAATCCTATTATTACTGTACCTTTCCCCCATGCTGGCTCCTATTTTTTTTACTATAATGCTACCTGCCCCTTGTCTGGGAATAGTGTCCATGGGGTTAATTGCACTTTAAGGGGCAGGGGGCATAGGTGGTGTTTACTGGGAATCTGCTCTGGGTAAATTGTTCAAGCCTGGGTGAGAATTTTATATTTTGGGTAATTAAGGCCTCTTTTTGGGGCATGAATTATTTAGTCATCCTGGGGCCCAAAAAGTAAGGGGAACACAGGACATACATTATTCTTCTAATAATGAGAACAAGAGTTTAACTAAGATTAAAAAGTGATACATGATGGGGGCCTGGTTAAATTTAAAATTGTATTGTATACTGTAGGTTCTGATTGACAACAGTGTTCCATACAGTTGACTACTTGTTAGCAGAGCTGTAACCGAGTCCACCTAATCCGTGTCCGAGCCAATTCCGATTCCAGTGACCCACATTCCGGGCTAATTCCGAGTCCAGTACCCCCGAGTCCAAAGGATCCGAGTCCGAGTCCATCTCATTAGTGAATGTGCTGTTCACTGTACAGTGGCAGCACTAGGAGGGACATGGGGCATTTCTCTCAGATTTAGCCCTTACCACCTCATTGCCTTCTACCAGTTACTTACTATAACCTCCAAGCTTCTGAGGGCTTCGCCTACAGCCTTGACCCCACCCACTGGAGCACACATTTCACTTCTAGTTCACTCTGCATGCAAAAATATTGCCTGGACTCTACCCCCCCCCCCCCCTCCACTAAGCTAAGTTTGACATTCTTGTATATAGCCTGAAAGTGAGGCACATGTTCAAGTAAAGGATCATACAGTATGTATGATGGGCACAGGTATGAGTACAGATATGGAGACCAGGTCACTTCCACCTTAAAATATTTCCCAGATTCCCCCTCCCCCTTTCTCTCAACCCCCCCACCTTGAAAAAAGATACTCCTACAATTGCCCATTGCACCGGACAACACAGGTCTTCATTTTCTGATGCCTTTTTACACAAAGAAGCACATGCACGATGTAGCAACGACAACACAGACAGAAAGCGTCCTACATCAGTACTATCAATCATAATCAACACAATTAACACTCAACAATTGCGCACGAGCGAACGGTAATTATGAGTTAGTACAAATGAACAACTTGTTTCACCTTTAAAAATGAACTCCATCAGTCTCATCCTGAAAGATAATTAAATGAGAAACTTCAATTGTGGGCATCATTTGTTCTAAAACATTCACTTATTATAAAGGGGCCTGCTTCAGAAAGATTAGGGGGTGAACCCGTAGGTCTTTGGGGGCGAACTGGCAGGTCTTAGGGGGCGAACTGGTATTTTGGGGGCGAACTGTTTGGGGGCGAACTGGCAACGGGGAGAAACGACCGGCTACCCCGTACCCGTACTCTCATGATTAATTTTTCTTGGGACACGTACTCGTACCCATACTCATGACGAGGTACCCGTACTCATGACCTTGAACCCCTACCTGTACCCGTACTCATGACCTGGTACCCATACCCGTACTCGTACTCATGGTCCCTTACTCAACCTTACAACACTGGCTAGGCCTATTTAGCAAATAGCAAAAGACATCAGACATTAATGATAGGCCTATTTGAAACTTAAAAGTTTAAGGAAAAATTAATAAGATCTTCATTTAACAAAAGTACCTGTGATATCACATTCCATTCCATTACTTATAGCTTTCCGCCCTCAAAAGAGATGTTTTCTGGTAAAAAAATAAAAGGGGCGGAGAACATTGCTTTGAGGCGGAAACTAACGTAATACGAATACACTGTATTCTAGGTCCTAGGCCTAGCCTAGGCTACAGTAGGTCCATACTCACCACAAAAACAAAACTACACACAAACATCCTAGCGAAAGGGTCGTGCTATTCGTTATCAACTCATAAATGGTCATGATTTTGTAACTTCGCTTCGACAGGTATTTTATTCAGTGAAAAACGCAACTCTGTGATGGGTATTACGATAATTCTGTCACTTACAAACTAACTCAGAACGAATACTGTAGGCCTACTGCTGCAACTTGGAAGTACGTGAAGCACGTCCCTACGTACTGTTTGCTGATATTACGTAATTGTGGTCTTGAAGCTTAGGAATTTTCTGGCCTCGAATCCTGCCCACTAGTATTGTACTAGGGGGTTGCGCAACTCCATGGATCTACTACCAGGCCTGGCACGCTTTTTGGTATTACGTAATTTACGTACGGAAGCTTTATATCAACACACGTATATTCGTAATCGTAACATAAGCACAGATCGTTAAGCGCACTACGAATCGGATCGGAATTCGATCCGATTTTTGTAAGTTTTATTAAAATCTTCCCCATCTCTGGTTGGAAAGAACCCAGTGGCGAAGCTGCCATATGGTCAAGGGAGGGGGCGGTCGCCCCCATGACGAACCAAAATCGTCTATCGGCGCCCTTTTTATTTTTTTAACATACTTTACTCTTGTACCATTAGGCCTATTGGCATAATTTAATAGCGTTGTTTTAAGGCCAAGATAGCAAAATGCTCAAAAAGCCACCAGTAACTCACTGTAACTGTACTATCTGCACTTTATTCTGATGAAACAGGTCTTCTGTAATATAGGGATGGGTTTTACCGAAACATATCTTCATGCTTTATACGAAGTAATGAATGTTGTCGCAGTGCTAAGTAAATTACTTCTACCTCAAGTGTGATTATAAGCTTACAAAATACACCGACTGACGTTAAATTCACCCTCCCGGTCAACGAAAGATGTTGCAAAGGGCGCAACAATAATTGTAGAGCAAATAGTCCTCTTGTTGTTGGGGATACTTTTCAACAGAGATAACAAAAAGAGTTAATAAATATACCAAGTTCCACAACATTTTTCAAAATCATTTGAAGAGAACATTCAGGTTAAAATAAAACAAAACTGTTATCACAGTGGTAATGATTTAAGGGTTTTAATGACTGAATGAGCAGTTTCCATTTTGCTTTTCTTCAACTGACCATTCTCATGATAAATGGCTATTTCTGACACTGCACGATAGTACCAACTTGAAGAAAGCGCTTATTTCTGTACTTTCGTGGCCTAAAAAGGCAGAAAATTGCATCTTATAAGCCTAGGTTTAGGCTACTTTAATTTATTATGAATTCGGTATCTAGAGAGCCAAGCAGACCTTTGTCTTGGCTCTTTCTTTCTGTTGGATAATGTGATGAAGCCCCGCGACTCCGCCATGTCGAGTAAAGTGATGTAGTACGGGGATCCTGCGTACGGTAGTATCCAGAAACCCCCAAAACAGATGGTGAGTTCCAATCGATTTAATGATGATTTATTCGTTGATTAAGTTGCAAAAAGATGATCAAGTTTAAATCATTCTGCCGGCAAAAAAGGATTAATTATGTACAGCTAGGTTACTCAAGTGCTCCTCGTCTGAAGTCTGATGCACGAGTGTCATGCTTGCGGGCTCGGTCTTGGAAACCTCGTGTGAGCTCCGAAGGCCTGCAGTCCCCTGATTGGTCAAAAGTTATGACGCACCAATGCAAATGAATGTAATGATATAAATGACCAATGAGGAGGCTGCAAAGGGGGAAATTGGCCACACCTTGAAAATATGGGTTACAGTGTGCACGTGGAACTACGGCAATATGATATGTCACGTCCACTGGTAACACGTGACGGGAAACAGGAAGGGCCCTGGGAATCTAGAACAAAAGGAAGGGAGCGTTGCTCGTAAACAACAAGATGGCGTCTGGTAAAGGTCATGGAGAGTTCACCATACTACATAACATTTCATACTTAATTAATGGCTTTTTCAAAGTGGTCACATGATGTAATTTACGTCAATTACGGTAATTTTTCTTCGTGTACTTATCTTGATTTCTCAATGATTAATTTCCATAACTTTCTTCCCCCCCCCCCCTTTAAGATTGCTTTGAGCAAGTTTAATCTTCATCTTCACAAAGTAGCCCATTAATACATTAAAATCTTAAATCGAGACCTTACAATAACACAAAACATATAAGACCGCCTTCATACTAGAATGTGGAAGAGAGGGATAAACATGGGCGTCCGCAGGTAGAGGCAAGGGGGGAACTTGCCCTCCCCTGGAAAACAAAAAACCTATAAAAACGAAGAAAACATAAAGAAAAAGAAGAAAAATGAACGTCAACATTTCCTAACAGTTTACTCAGTGTTTTCCCTATTTATATGCGGTAAATAGGCTTTAGAAATGCCATTTTCAGCGATCTAAGAGGCATTTTGGGCCAAAATTTTCTTGTGCTCCGCGCTAACTCATGGTAGCGCGCAGTGGCGTAGCCGCGGGGTGGGGTGGGGGGCTGGTGGGGCCTAGGCACCCCCAGATTTTCTTCAGGCCCCCAGATTTTTTGCCTCCTGATAAAGTAATTGAAAAAAATATAAAATGTTTGAACGGAAATAAACTTTGAAGTATTTCCTTCAAAAATAGTAAATAAATAAAATGTGTAACAATAAAGAAAACATGAATGAATGAGTGTTAAACACATTTTGTGTGTACGTATGAAATCAAGTAATAACTTCAAAATGATTACTTTCACTAAATTAGATACCGTATATAAATAACCAGCACTGTCGTTTATTGCATTACACTTCGAAGATGAAACGAACGTCTCGACGGCAAACTCGAATTTGACTTTGTTAGGTTAAGACCCTTTCTGCCTTTCGGATGGCTGGTTGATTTACTGAAAACAAGGCAATCATACACTGGAGACCATTCTTACACGACCATTACTATACTTTATCATACACAAAATATGCCTTAAAGGCCCTGCTCTCTCACCCCAAACAGTACCAATTCTCCTAACCTTCTTACTTAAGCTCCTTTCACAATTGTCTGAAATTCATCCTCATCCAGAGACAATCTCAGTTGATTGCTTCGAGTCGAGAATAGAAAAGCTCTATGTTTTTAAACAAAACTTGTTTGAATTAGCTGTCAATGAGCCGATGGAGCCGATGGAGAATTTCAGTACACCCTACCAAAATTGTGGTTTGGTGTGCTTTGCGGTTTAAGTATTTTGAGAGATTTACTCGTAGTATTCTAATTTTGACTACGTAGTGTACCGATGACTGAACAAATACTGCACCATTTTGCATCTTAACCACACTGAAAACCGGAAAACATTGTTTCTTTGGTAGTATGTATGTCACTTGTAAAATCTCTACAAAGACTAAAAATGAGTATTTTGAAACTTTTCATGCTACCCAAATAGGAAAATCCGAAAACGTAGGCCTATAATCAGTTCAAAGTTTTGCCAAGCATAGCACCATTTGGCATGTCGCAAATCTAACGCAAAGAAAGTTTCTCAGAGGGGGACACAACTAATTTTGGTTTTCCTACTGAAGCTGAAACCTATTAAAATATTGCCGCATTTACGATCTAAGTTCTCCTGAAATTCACAATTTTCCCAGGAGAAAGGGAGGTACCGGTTCCCTTTAGTCTCATGCCCCAGGCCATGGCACGGATCAGAAATGCCCAGATTTTGGGGTCCCTAAAAGTGTATGTACGTAGTATCATTTTTCATAGATTGACTTTTTATTCACACTATTTGAAAAGTGGCAGACATGAGATTCGTATTTCAAGACTGGGTACATCCAGCTTAAAACACGTGGGAAGTGCCGTTTCCAGCCATTTGGGGGGTTTGTAAAACCAAACATTTTCTTGTACGCTCCGCGCAAACTGATGGTGGCGCTCCGCTTAGATAGTCTTTCCGCACATGATCCTCGGAGGTACCAGGCCCCCCAAAAATTCCATCCTGGCTACGCCACTGATAGCGCGGAGCTTTCTCCCTAAAGAATCATCACCCCCCTCCCCAAATTTTCTTCTGCAGAGGTCCATAGATAGAAAATTTATTCATGTTTTAATAGAAACTTTCTGAGGAGAAATAGCAAAGAAGTCTTCTATCAGGTGCGGAAAATCAAAAGGAAAGTCTGAAAAGCCGTGGCTGATCGTGGTGACGCTCAGGGTATTTACCCCTTCGAAGCGCCCTGAATAAGCATTTTCGCCTCTCTGACCGAAATCCCTTGCTCCGCCACTGTAAGAACCCCGAAGTTCAGGTTGGGGGCCCAGGATTTGCCCGACATGGTGGCAAAGCTCCCCGACAGGGGGCCAGCTTTTCAAAGCCACGATAAAACATAGTTAGTCCCTGTGGGACTCGACTTTGCAGAATTCGAGGCGCGCGTAGCCCGCCGAAATTTTTTGCTTTCTTTTTAATAAATAGTTAAAAGTCTGGAGTTAATTTTGAAGAAAAAATTTAAAATTTGTGAAAGAAATTTGACTGTTGTAGAGAACATTTAAAAGTTGGGTTGCTTATTGAAGAATCTGTCCTTCATATGGGCAAAATCAAAAACTACACATAGGCGACAGCTGAAATTCTTTTGAGGTTATACATTTAATCGTACTAGGCGTACGCACTAAGGCTTCAAGACGAGACTATTAGTTTGCTCGGAAAGTTTTTCCCTTTTTTTTGAACGCAGGTTTGAAAATTAAGACAGTTATTTTCCTGGAGAAATTTTGGAATATAATGAAAGAAAATGTGGTTTTTCGGTAAGATTATAATGAAAAAGTTGGGTTTTTTATTTAGTGATGTGCCTTTCAAGAGCAAAATTAGGTAGAATGCCGGCGTGATTAACAGAGTTAGCTTTGGTTATTTGTTGTTGGGACTATCCATCGAAATTGGAAAATTTTGCCACTTTTAACAATCTGAAGCTTAAACTGGATAAAATTGTAATTTCATGACATATTTTTAGAGGGTTATTGAAAAATCTTACCTCCTAATACGAAAAATCAAGAAGGGTTGATGTGTAGTTTGTTCGGGTTTACTAAATATCATCATGCAGATTTAGGCCCTCGGACCATATTGGAAAATTTTTCAGCGGAAAAAGTTTGGTTTCCCATACGTTTGAAGTTTTACATTTTATATGTTGACATAGGCGTACGGGAGCGTTTCAGTTTGGGAGAGACAGAATTGTCGTTTTTGTTCGACAAACGTAATCCTTCTCGAAAATCTATTTAAGTGGAGCGCACAGAAATTTTTGAAAATTGAGAACCGCGATACAGCAGGAAATGACATTTCTCGGGTTCGTAACTAGAAGCAAAGTAGTCATTATTTTGAGCTTTCTTTCGCAATAAAATTTTCATTTCATAGTTCTGCCCCAAACGAAGAATAATTTGCAAGAATGCATTGTTCTGTTCAGTAATATTTTGTTTGACCAAAACACTTTCTAAGCGTAGCGCCACCACCTGTTAGCGCGAAGCGTAGAGAAAATTGTTTAAGAATCTGAACCCTCAGACAGCCGGAAATGGCATTTCCCAGACTTGTAACTAGAAATGAAGCAGTTGTTATTTTTTTGTTTGAAATGGAAATGAAACTTTTACTTTAACAGAGGAACATCCAACTTGCTAAGTGATCAGAAAATTTCCAGATAAAAGGTACTGATACAATTAGTCCTTGGGTCAGAGAGGGTGGTCGGTACCAAATTGGGGCACAAAAACTGAGTTATATCAGCTTGTTCAGGTATATTACCTTTATAAATTTCTGCATGATTGACCTTTCAAAGTCACAGCATTGGCCTATTAATTTGCATAAACAAAATGGCCGCCGCTAAAATTTTCGTGAAAAATCACCGAAATTATGTAACCTTGAGGCCATTTTGGAATTATGCAAATAAGATTCAATTTGAAATAAATACATATATAGTTGGTTACCCTCCAACCAAAGTTTTGTATCCAAAAATTTAATACTCTAAAACTTGTTTTCACTTTAATACTGCATTCCTAAGTAAGCCAATGTTCTAAAGTGAATACTTCCAACTTTCAGTGGTGGCCATTTTGTTTATGCAAATTTGCAACTCTCTAGCTTTGCGTGGGCCATGTAGCATGACGACTTGTTACATACATATTGGAGAAAATTTTCGAGTTTAATAAATTTAAATGTCATTGTCACTAGCCCTTAAACTGACGATAATGGATCCTAGTTTACGTAAAAATATCACAAAAATAATGAAATTTTCCCCTCTAGTTTTGATTTATGCAAATGAATGTCCATTTAATATTCACGAATCTATAACTTTTGTAATTGTTATATTCAACACTTTAGGTTAGCATTTGTTTCCACTTCAATCCTCCTTTCCTAAGCCAAGAAATGGCTAAAACAAAATATTTCATAATTTTAGCCCTGGCCATTTTGTTTATGCAAATTAGAAGGCTAAAGCTGTCACTTTGAAAAGTCTATCATGCAAAAATCTATTGAAGTGATGTTGCTGAACAAGCTGATAGCACTCACATTTTGTGCCCCAATTTGGTACTAATTAGCCACCCTGGCCCAAGGACTAAATTAGATATAACGGTCGTGCCTCTTTTCCGGGGAACTATGCAACGGAATTGAAAACATTTAAGAATCTAATCGTTGTATTCAATTGCAAGGTCCATGAATAGATAAATTTTTCTACGTGACTGCCTGAACTACAGACAATGATTTTACTTCCAACGTGTTGAAAATATGGCACGTTACAAGGTGGCTTCTATTGAACTCTCAGTCAGATTTGAAGAGAGACATTCTCAAACTACTGTTTTTCATTATGGCTGAAAACATGGTTGATTTTCATAACCGTTGCTAGAATTCGGCTGTCGAGACAGGCCAGATGGCAGACCATTGGCCACAGCATGCACATGGACAACCTCTCGTCCGACTTTTTAAGGAAAATTCAGAATTGTGAGTTTCTTTGAAGAATCTGGTCTTCTAGTATCCAAAATAAAGAAGATCGTCCGGGTGACTTAGTTTATCAGGCCTACATCTTTTTTCGTAGATCTGAAGATGAAGGCTCCCCGACGAAACTGGATTTTCTCATTAACAGGGGAGGACAGCCTTCGCCGACGGAGGCATGACCTTGCGCGTACGGGTTGAGTATGGAATGAGGCGGTGTTAATCACTTCTTCATAGCAGAGCCACTAAGAAGTGATAAACACAGATTCAAATACGCATTAAGATAGCGTTACAAAGAAAAAAGTTCATAAAGAAGAAAAAAAAAACAGTTCATGATCATCCATCCAGTAACTTCACGCAGTCCTTCACGTTTTTCATTTTACACTTCCCCGGAAAAATGCAGTCCTTCCCCGACGGGAGGAGATAGGACAAGGTACATGGAATTAGGTACAACAGAGCTACAAAGAAGTGATTGAAAATCGATTCTGATATGTATTGGAATAGCATTACAAAGCGAAGAATATGTTCAAGATCGCCCATCCAGTAACTTCAGTCTTTGTAGGGTATTTTTTTTATTATTATTATTTTTATTTTTTAAGCCTCCCCGACGAAACCGACGACCTTCCCCCGACGGGGGGGGGGGGCGCTCTAGCGCCACCTCTGCCGAAGTTGCAAACCTGAGTAAATATATGAGTCAGGGCTATGAAAAATATTACAAATTTAAGATCAAAGTTTTGTACTTATTATTTCGTGGCGTCACATCGACAGACAGAATTACCGGACTACGCTGTCTGATAACAAATGTATATCGGTGTGAAAAATACGATAAATAGCAT
This sequence comes from Holothuria scabra, assembly GCA_037179385.1. Lineage (NCBI taxonomy): Eukaryota > Metazoa > Echinodermata > Holothuroidea > Aspidochirotida > Holothuriidae > Holothuria > Holothuria scabra. Next base: position 27,105,139 of record CM074201.1, on the reverse strand, counting down.
TCTATTTTCATAAACATGACATGTAAATCATACTTTTACACTGTTTGACATTTGTTGGCTCTTGCCGACCAGAGATGGAACAGATTCTTATTAATAGTGTGGCAGCGGAACAGTGTGTAAATGGTGTGTAGGCTACGTACAATGCCACTCAGAAAGTGAAAAACCTCTGCGCGGGATTTCCTGTTGAAATCCCTCGGAACTTATCTCGGCTCATCTGTGCCTTTATTCATACATCAAAATTGATTGGATACGGTAGTTTGTTTGGCGTCTACGGTTGCGGTCTCTTGGAAAAAAAATCGGGTAAATTGCCTAATAAGGGCCCAAATTTATCTACCAAAAGGATTAAGTTTTGTAATTGAAAGGAAAAAAATGACTCACAAACCCAGTTAGCCGGGGAGGTGTTCGCCAGATGATATTTTGGATATTTTGCACAGATGGTGAAAAAACTGAGCAAGCCCCGAGAAAGCGCTGATTTGTGCAGCGGTCGAGTATGGACATTATTCAAGGGTTTCGCCAGAGGGGGGCGGGGCCATGACAAGTTTTTCCGGGAGACCTTAAATGAAAAACGTAAAGAACTGAAGTAGTAAAGTTACTAGATGGATGATCATGAACTATTTTTCTCCTTTATGATCTAGTTTATTCTTTTGTAACGCTAATTTAATGCATGTCGGAATCATTTTAATCGAAGGTTTCTTACTAGCTCTGCCATCCCTCCTAAATTTTGTCCTATCTTCAATCCATGAGCGCAAGCCTCACACATAAATTAGACTTGTGTTGCAGACCAGGGAGTTGGAAGTTAATTCCACGTGCAGACATAACCACGGAAGGCACCAGCGGGGGCCCGGGGGTCATGTTATGTTGAAAAAAGCCAATTTCGTTGGCAGCCTTCATCCCACAATAAAAGATGTAAGCCCGATAAAATGCAGCCACCCGAACGATCTTCTTGATTTTGCTTAGTTACCAAAAGTTCTGAATTTTTCTTACAAAAATGGACGTGAGGCTGTTCAGTTGCATTCAGTGCCCAATGGTCTGTCATCTGGTGTGCCCCTTGAATTCTAGCAACGGTAATAAAAATCGGTCATGCCGTTTTCAGCTACACATAATGATAAACAGTATGGTGCGAATGTCTCCCCGAAAGTTTGACTGAAAATTCATTTCAAGCCACTTTGTTACTTGACTTATTACTGACGTTGGAAGTATAATCATTTATAGTCTGGAGTTCGGGAAGCCACGTAAAATTTTTTGTCCATTTAGTGAACCTTGAAATTTAATACAAAGATGATTCTTAGTAAAGTCAAAACATTGATATATGTTTTCCATTCCGTTGCACAGTGTCCGGCCCCGAAAAGAGACAAGACCAATTGTAGCGGCACCTTTTATCTGGTAATTTTCTGATCACCTAGCAAGTTGTATTTTTCCTATTGAAATGAAGATTTCCTTTTCAAAGGAAACATCAGAATAACGACCGCTTCATTTGTAGTTACAAGTCTGGGAAATGCATTTTCCGACTCTTTGAGTTAGTTAGATAGTACGTTATTTAGTTAGTTGGTTAGTTAGTTGGTTAGTTATTTAGTTAGTCAGTCAGTCAGTCAGTCAGTCAGTCAGTCAGTCAGTCAGTCAGTCAGTCAGTCAGTCAGTCAGTCAGTCAGTCAGTCAGTCAGTCAGTCAGTCAGTCAGTTAGATAAGATTTCGTAAAATTCCAACACGAATGTGTTACATAGTGTCACACTGTCCAAATACTGCTCAAGTCCTCCCGTTTAGTCGCCTCTTTCGACAGGTGGGAAAAACCGTGGGCATATTCTACAACCCCCAGCCCACAGGGGAACTACCGTATACTTGCTCGGTTTGCGGCCCGAAAACCCGACAGTCATGGGATGAGTAATAACGGTCTTATGTGCGCATTTTATAGGCGATAATCGGGGATTAACTTCCCGACTATCTGAGGTTAATTCTATTTAAGAATTTTCTGTACGCTACGCGCAAACTGATGGCGACGCTCCGCTTAGATAGTGTTTTGGTCGAACAGCGCATGCTTGCAAATTATTCTTCATTTGAGGGCAATATTATGAAGTGAAAATTTTATTACGAACCAAGCAAGCTCAAAATAACGACCGCTTTGTTCCTAGCTACGAGCCTGGGAAATGCTATTTCCAGCTGTCTGGTAGTTCTCCACTTGATTAGATATACTTTCGGGCAGGATAACATTTTTGTGACAGAAAGGACAATTCTTCCCTCTCCCCACATGAAGCCCTACGTATGCCCTTTGTCAATATATAAAAAATAACACTTCAAATATATGAAAAGTCAAACCTTTTGCGCGGGGACATTTTCGGCCAATATGGTCCAAAGGCCTTAATCTCAGTGCATAATGACATGCAGTAACCCCAACAAAACTGAAAATCACCCACAACTTGATTTTTCTCGTAAGAAGGTTAGGTTCTTCCATAAAACCTAAAATTCTGTCATAAAATTACAGCTTTTTCTCGAATATGACCTTCGGATTGTTAAAATTGTAAAACTTAAGAAGACTTGCTGCCATACTCCTGGATTACACCAGGCATCGTCCAGTCTATTAAAACCAACAAGAAGTTATACAAAGCCTTCCTCAGAAACCCAACCCTACATATTTCTGTAAACACAAATATAAAACATAAAAACCGCCTTACCAACATAGTCCGTTTTTCCAAAAGATTATACTTTACAAACGTCTTTTCCACTTACAAGAATGAAGTCTTGAGAAAACGTGGCAAACAATCAATGAACTCATTAGCAAAAAGACTTCCCCTCAACTGGCTAAGTATAAAATTATTCATAATGACCAGGAAATAGATAATGATCTTGATGTTGCTGAAAATTTTGATGACTATTTCTCTAAGGTTGGTGATTCTTTAGCCAAGGATATTCCTTTGTGTGAAAGTTCCCTTTCTTCCTATCTTGGTTTGCCCAATACCAACTCGATTTTCCTCTATCCTACTGACAATTTTGAAGTTAGTTTCATTGTAAACAACTTAAGGAAAACTTCTTATGCTTTTTGCCAACATTATCCAGGCAGCTGGCACCCCTTTTTAGCGCCGCTTACCTTTATCTGTAACCTTTCTATGTCCACCGGAACTGTCCCCCAGAAAATGAAAGAAGCTAGAGTTATCCCCATCTTCAAGACTGGTGACCCTACCACAATCTCTAATTACCGTCCAATTTATATTCTTCCGTGTATTTCCAAGATTTTTGAAAGACTCATTTATAATCGTATGATTAAATTTTAGATAACAACAAACTTATTTCAAGTTTACAAGTTTGGATTTCGTAAGAACCTCTCCACTTATACGGCTGCCCTAGATATTGTTAATGATATTACTAAAGGTTTTGACACGGTAAACCACAATATATTACTAGGTAAACTTGCTCACAATGGGATCCGAGGAGTCGAACTTGATTAGTTTTACAGTTATCATCTCGCAGGTAGAAGTCAAATTGTTAGCATGAATAGGCAGTTTTCTCTCCCCAGGAATGTTACATGTGCAGTTCTCCAAGGGTCAGTCCATTTTAGGACCCCTCCTGTTTCTTATTAACATTAATAATCTCTCTAATATCTCAACTAAGCTTTGTTTTGTCTTGTTTGCCTATGATACCAATATACTTTACAAGCATAGAAATATCCATGTAGCTACACGTGTTATTAACAATTAATTGACGTAAGGTACATCATGTTGATATTTACATAGATAAAACCAAAGAGTCTTTCTCTAATAAAATAAAATTTCTAGTTATTTATCTGGATTTGAATCTTTCTTGGGTAAATCACGTTAACAATATTGTTAGCAATTTTGCAAGACCATCGGGGTACTTTTCAGAATCAGTAATTATGTACCATGCAATATTATGGAAACCCTTTATGATTCTTTAATCTTTTCATAAATTTCCTACCGTTATATTGTCTGGTGTAATACTTATACGACTTATCTTAATAGTATTTATGTCCTTCAGAAAAAACGTTTTTACGATTATTACGAACTCGAATTACCGTGCTCCAACTGATAGGCTTTTCTTTGATCTCAAAACTCCTTTTTTTATGCTTATAAGTATCAAGCCAAGATTTTTATGTAAAAGTATGTTAACTGTTTCCTGCCCACAATATTTGACAATTACTTTTACTTAAATAGGGATTCAGATAATTTTCGTATAAGTAGGTTTTCTTCACAAGTTTTTGATCGTTCTTTTTACGTCATCGGTCCAAAGCTGTGGAACAATGTCAACACTAGTATAAAGAATTCCAAATCAATAGATACATTTTGCAAGCACTTAAAAGAATTATATGTTACAAAGGTACAATGTTAAACTCACTGCAATTATTTTCTTCATTTTTTTTCTGTATGCTTTTGTGAGTCTTCTGTTCTTGTACTTGTAAATGTGTTGCTATAATTTTCTGTTTATTTTGTTAAAGAGTAGGGGGGTGCTCGTAAAAGCAACCTTCATGCTTCTCCAGCCCTCCTCCACTTAACTTTTTTGACAATTGTAAATACTTTCGAATTACTTTTTTTTGTGGAAATGAACTGAACTAAGCTAGACTGAACTTTTCTACCATATTTTGCTCTTGAAAAGCATACCACTCAATAAAAACCCAAATTGAGCGTTAGCGTATAACCTTCATTTTCAAATCTGCGTTCAAAAGGGATTTTTTTCGGGTAAACTTCCAATTTAATCTGAGTCTTAGGTGCGTAGGCCTAGTACGACGAAATGCAGAACCCCAAAAGAATTTCAGCTGTTGCCTGTACAACGTTTTTTCGTTTTTCCCATATGAAGAATGGATATATTCTTCAATAAACACCCTAACTTTTCATTGGTCCTTACAAAAGCCTTATTTTTCTCGAAGTTTCGAACTCGAATTTCCAGATATAGCCAGATGTAAATTCTTGTTCCAATTTCTACATGCCAACTCAATGAATTTTTTCCATATGCGACACCGAGCGACACTGACCGAAAATACCTGTCCCTGACGACTGGCAATGCTGTGGCAGTGCAAAAAAAGGGGAAAACCCTGTCTGACCTTCTGTAACCGTAGCAGTTAACTCTTTACCGTTGTTTGGGTCCCTTTGGACCCAAGCATGCGGAGAACTCGGCTGTCACCCATCTTTACTGTTTCACGCGGAGCTCGAAACTGCGAGTAGCTACCCGAAAATTCGGCCACAACAACGAGAGAGACAATAGTTTAAGGTCCCGGGGTCAATGGCCTACGGAGCCGATGCGGGGCGGGCTACGTCCGCTTTTCCGCCCACTTCCGAGGCGCGCAAATATGCCCCGATCGGAGCACAACGGTAAAGGGTTAAAGTCACCCTCCTGGCCAATAAAAGATGTTGCAAATGGCACAACAATAACTGTAGTGCAAATAGCTCTCTTGTTGTCGGGGATAATTGTTAACATAGACAATAAAAAGAGTTTATAAAGATACCAAAATAGCTTTCACAACATTTTTCAAAATCATTCGAAGAGAACATTTAGGTTAACATAAAATATAATCAGAATTATTACACCAGTCAGTATTGAAGTGATTAAATGCTCTCACTATATTTCTTTAACTCAACCAGTACAACCTCAAAGTGTAATTTAATCAAATTTTAATTATATGGGAAGGTTGAGAATGGAGGAAGCAAGTGGAAAAGGTATTTTGTAATCTTATGTAATCTTTGTTGTGAATTAACTTTTGTGGGAGTGATCATGATGCCCATAAGTGTTTTAAGTTAACTTCCAAGTTAACATGCCATTCTTTATGTTTCTTCCGTCTGTATTATCATTTTGACAATAAGGTAAGACGAAAAGACAAATAAATGAGTGAATGAATGGATGAATGAATGAATGAATGAACGAACGAACGAACGAATGAAAGAAAGAATGAATGAATGAATGAATTAATGAATGAATGAACGAATGAATGAATGAACCAATAATAAATAGCCAATGAAAAAACACCGTAGGCTGAACGTAGGAAGTTAAACTGGGAACTAAGAATACCCCCCCCCCTTTTTAATTGTTAGATTACCCCTTCCTTTTCATTGAAGTTTCTCGTCTGTTTTGGACGATTTTTTTAGAAGTTCGACCTCCCAGTTTTGTTTTGAACTGCTCATGAAAACGATTTCTTATGATGATCGCAAATTTAAAACAGCAGATAAGTCAATTCGCAGTAGCTCGTGTGGAAAGCGAAGCGCGAGGGGTGTAGCGGTGGATTTAAAAACAGTCATACACTCAAGATGTATCCTACAGAAAGCAATAACGAGAAAATGTCACTAGCTTGGATAAGCACTGTGGAAAAGTACCATATGCGACATCGGTTTACATACAAGTTGCTCATGTGGAGTCCGTTAATGTTTTTAGGAATGCACTTTCTCTACATAAACAAGGGACTTTGTTTGCAGGAAAATGTCGCATTTAAAGTTGAATATCATAGCCTCAAGTTACAATAGGTGCCAGAAAAATAAATTTAGTCATTTTTCGGGGGTGCTCGCTAAGCGGGTGGGCAAATCCTTCCATCATCAATTGTGGGTTTTATATAACAATTTCATGTAACATTATAGAATTCATTCAAAAAGAGGCAATTGAATATCGCATTCTCTTTAAAATTAATGTTCAATGTGACAAAATTCGACTTGAATAATCTCTGGACAAGTTGAAAACTGTCATTCCGCTCCATACGACCATGTGCATCGGTGGCTATAATATGATAATGGTAGAGTTTGTATGATGATCTAAAAAGTGATTTTTTTCTGCTAAACGAAATCTCGAGCCCAGAAGCATCATTCAGAACAGTGCTAACAATTAAAGGTAGGATTCTATGATGACTGGTTTAATTGTGAAGTCTATCATCTTAAATGCAGAATTGTTCAATACATACAAAATTCTTACTTATCCATGTCTTCCTTCCATTGAGCATGGTATTGAAGTTTGTTGCAATATCCCCTACAAGTTTTTATAGTTCCTTTTTGTCTATGCAGGTTGTGGCCGGCTCGACTTTGCATTTACTTTTTAGTGTCACATTTCTTCTATTGTTATATCATGTTTATCTCTGTAGTCCTGTACTCGTTACTTTTTTATCTTTTTTTTTTATCTATTGTTGATTACTTTACATCTACATGTTTTTCGCTTTCTTCGCTTGCTAGTGTTCAAATAGCCTTCGTGGAAAACAATAAAGTTTTACTTGAACCTGAATTTGAACTTGACTTAAACCAATAGGTTCCGAAACTGAGCAGTAAAAATATTTAACCAAATAACCAATTCTGCATGTGCATTTAGAACACTGAACAGCCGAATAATGCCTCTGTAGTAACTATTACTGTGGAAACATATAGCAAAGTCGACTTAAATAGGTAAGAGAATAGAGCGTGCGTGATTATTCGAAAATTCGGTGAAAATAGGCTATTATGGTAATTTTTTAAATGGCTCTGAAAATAGGCGTCAGTACGCAAGGAAAGTGAGTTTCACTGAACGTTTACATCTTGGGTACCAAGGATTGGCAGAGTAGTTGTCGGCGAAACTTATGACCACAAAGTCAGGCGTAATGATGGAGCCATTTCGGGTATTTTCCAAAAATTGACGATTTTTTGGTTTATTATGAAGTATCTCTAGATCAAATATTTGTCGAGGATTCCGCGTCTTTATACACGGACTAGTTTTGAAATTATGCTGGCAAGAATTGCTTAGCATTTACTGAGCTACGCTAATGCGTGCAGTGAAATTGCTTCAGAGCTTCAAGTCGCAATTGTGTGGCTCGGTATAAATGCGTGTGCCCTCAAGAGAATTTAAACGGTACACGCGGAACCCGCCTAGAAAATCTTTCGGCCGATCAAAATGTGGGTAACCGCTCCCCGCGTGCCAAGAATTTACGCACATGTCTACATAGTAAAAGAGCGTACACTAACTTAGGGTACGTAGGCTGGTGTACGTACGTGGTGTACGTATATTAGACTTGTAAATACATGTCCGAACTTAATTGTAGTTATTGCGCACCTTTGCGGAACTTGACGATTCAAGCGAACGTACTACAACGACAAGGCCGAAGCTATAACCGAAATGAAGTTGTCTGCCATGCTAAGTACTGTGAACGGAACTTATCTTCTCTCCTAGAAAATGTCTTGAAATGGCTGGTTGAAGTCAGTTGCGGGACTATAGGCCCCTGCAGAGTGTGATTTAGTGCTGCAGTGTAGTCTTTAACAATTATGCTTACTAGTACGTGAACTGCATGTAATCTAATCAACAGCTGTAGCAGGCCGACCCAGTTAACATATTCTATGCCAGTAGCGAAAAGAATGGGGCGGTCGCCCCCTTTGCCCTCCCGCCATGCTCTGTCTGGTCCCGGTATAAATTCGGACAAGTTTTGACCAGAAATAATTCCGAAAGACGTTGAATAACGAAAGTATTTTGTTTTCTGTATTATGTTTTTTTCTTATATTACAAAACAATAATCGCTCGCTCTCTCGCTTTCATCTTTATTTACATTTTCCTTCAACTGTCAGACATCCGCTTCAGATGTACTGTAAAGTTGTGTAAAGATACTTGCAGGCTCCAAATTTGGAGTATTTTTCTGTCTTATTGCCGTGTCTCTAAAGATAAACGTTATGGAATCGATTAGAAGTTCCGTTCTCCTTTTGAAACTGTTTGGCAAATTCATCTGTCAAACGCAACATATATCTCATATTTCGTAAGAAACGTTAATTCTCCCGACTTTTAGTCGGGGCAGTAAGTGCACATTTTGCCTTTTGCATCAACTCCAAAAAGAAAGGGTTCAGCGTAGCTCACATAATTCAACATGCACAAAGAGTGTTTTTATTACATATTTTGACCTTTTATACGCCCTTTAGGATATGATCTATGTTTTAGGGTTGCACCTGTGTTGGTTTAAGACAATTTTTCGGAACGGGTCTCGAAAGTACATTTCAAGGAAGAGGGAAATTGCTGAGATGTTACATGAAAACGCAAATTTTCTGATTTTACAAGAACCAGACATATTAATTTTTTCCTCCAACAGATTAACCCTAGATTTTCCAGATTTCTAACCTTTTGTTTTTGGTGTCCTCTCTGTAAACTATGGTCAAATCGGAGGACTTGTTGGTCAAATTTGAGAAAAATGTAGTCAACCGTTTGACCAAATGTGGTTCGGTGCATAGTTGGCCCAGTCGCTGGTCAATTAGACCAAAGTCGTGCAAACTGTCGCTTCGTGCAGCTGGCCGCCTTGGCCTTGTTGGATCCTTTAAGGGAGAATGTTTGCTTGTCGGACATATCCTTTCACCGCTCTTTGCTTGTTCGCTGAAAAAGCCTTAACAGTGGTAAATAAATTCCCACAACATGTCGACACCATTCGAGTCTAATTATCACAGTAATAAGAAGAATGTGTCACTTATAAAATTATAGGAACAGCTGCAACAGGGTTATAGCATTCGACTTGCAGTCGGGAGGTCTACTCTAGAGTTCAGGTCCTGGCCGGGACATACCGAAGAATTTAAAAAATGGAACCTACTGTCAATATGCCTGGTGCCCAGCATAAACAATGGAGTAGGGAAGACAAGCCAGTAAGACACAACTGGAAATAGGCCGTGGCTTGCTTGACTTAAACTAATTGCTTAGAAACTGGGTCGTAAAACTCCATCTAACTCACTCCAGCCAAAACTAGTTGAAGTTCAAAGTCAGTTCCTGCGCATCTTCAAGGGGTGTTTATTTACTTCTTAAAGCCCTCAAGTTAACCAGGTTGCTCATACAACGTATTTCTTTAAACAATAAATTTTTTACAGTTAATACCCTGTAACTATTAGAAACCTCCAGGTATTCTTTCCATAGAGGATTGCAATTACGTCACGGATCCGCCATGCAGAGTTAGCGGACAGTCATACCAAAAACATGTGACTTTGCGCTGCACTGGACAGTTCAGTGTATTTTGTTTATAACTTCAAATGAGGAATGGGGAATACATGGGGAGTTATAAACAGGACGTAAGAAAACAGTTATATGTTTATCCTAGCTAGCGATCTTTCAGTGAGCACTGTGGTATGCGCAGTGTACATTCATCAAGCAAACGTATCGATTTGGTCTACTACGTAGTTACATGTACTCCAACATGGCCGCCGGGGAGTATTATCACGTTATTTTAAAAGTCTCTCTATCAGGGGTGTGTTCTATTTCCAAAAACCTGTTTCGTCCATTTACATGAATAAACTTCTCGAGTGCAAGTACCCGATTATAGCAGAACCCTGTCTACGCCCTGTTAGAGGGGGGGGGGGGTGATTTGTTGAAAGAAAAGTCCATAGCCAAATTTATGTTTTATAATGTTAAAGAGCAAAGTATTCTAAGCATTCTAGACTGGAGACAGTTAAATTCGTTTCCTATGTACAATTCTCGAGATATTACCACTTAAAGTTGACACATTATTTATAAAAGGTGAACGTGAAGAAAGCAGACGTGATGTCATGCATTCACATTGTTGGCCAATTTTTCTTTATTACTATTACTTTTTTAATTTTCAGCCAATTTTTTATTACTATTATTTTTTTATTTGTCATTCTTTTAATTCGAACTTGAATTAACTGTGAATGCCATTTTGCTCCTAAGGCATACACAATTTTTAAAATTCCATTTCTCATGATGCAACATGGTATCAATATATCGGAGTTTACTTGCACTAAATTGATGGTTAGTTATAAATAAAAACCAAACATTGGCCAACAATGTGAATTTATGAAATCACACCTGCTTGCTTCAGGTTCATTCAATGAAGAAAATTTGTCACATTCAATTGCAAATATCTCACGAACCGAACATGGGAAATGAATAAAAAATTATACCAGAATGTTCCGCTACTTATTTAGGCTGGAGTGCTTCGGTAGAAAGCAGAGAACTCTGCAAGTACATTTAAAAGTAATGCTGCTTCACCTAAACAAGTCTTAAGTGGGCAGTTATGTCATTTGGTAATTATTATTCGGTAATCCTTTATATAGATTCCTATAATAGTATTACTTACCATTAATATTAATAAGGTTTTTACGTAGATATTTTCGGCAAAAATCCTCTACTCCAAGATGAATCTCTCTCTTTGAAGTGAAATTTAAAGCGAACAAAAGATAATATGTAACACACACTTCATCGAGTTTCCACGTTTCAAATATATTTTGTTTTACGAATTCTTTCCTGTTTAAAGAGGTAACGTCCGGAACAGTGAACGTTTTCAAATTAATCGCTCTATAAAGGTTTGTAATTTGAATTACGTCATTTTAAAGATTTGTGGGGATATTGCTATTTGAAGCTAATTGGCAGGTGGTTTCAACAAACCTTTGATAATTAAGAGTAAAAAATTGAAGAAACAATAAGTACAGTTAAATCGAGTTTGACCGACTATTGTAAGTGACTAAATGATCAAGACTTCACGTTGAAACAACACCCCAATGTTTTGGGGGGTATATGAACGAGGTACCAATTAACAAAGAATATAAGTACTAAGGAAGTTATCTGAGGTCTTCAAATATGATAGTCTGCTGTTCACCCTCCATTGCTTGTAGGTCAGGCGGCCATTTTTCAAAATGTTGGCCGTTAGCATCATTACTTTTGATTATGAAACTTTAAAAAAAAACCTTATTAATACGTGCAAGGAATCATAATTATGAAAGGCAACAAAATTTCCTATCAAAATGATACCACTTATGATGGGTATGGTCGTAACTAAAATTACATTGTGGGGCAAAAAGTGTCATTTTTAGCCGGAAATGTGAATCACATTCATTTACTTATTTCTCATATTTCTTGGAAATGTAAAGGTAATGCATTGAAACTTTCCCTAATCTATTTTTCTACATGTAAGTACTGTTGTGTCAAAATAACAAGGTTACTGCATTTTACAAATGGAAGTTACAGACTTTTAAAGTAAACAAACTTTCATTTCAGAAAATCGGTTTTTGAACCTTAAATAGCTGTTAGATTGCCCTATCCTGATTTTGCATCAGCTCAAATAGTATAACTGAGAGTACAGAAGTGCAACCATCATTGTCGCGAAACCTTAAACATAACATCCCAGCTTGTGATTTCTATGATCATGCTTGTGTTGATTTTGAAATTGGTCAATGCACCTTTCGCCTATTTCCCTTTAATTTTAACATTTCACGCTCATTTCCGTTGAGAAAAAATGTGATTTAGCTGTCAAACGGGACTAGAAGATACAACCCAGGGATAAAACCGCTCCTTTAATCCACACCATTCAAAAACCAAAATGATGGTTAAAGGTGAATGCGCCGTTGTCTCCTTATTTTCAATCAAGAAGGGAATGATCACTGGAATGAACAGTGCAATTAGTTGAACTTTTCAGCAGTTCTATACTTGGTTGAGTTCATTTTCCATCTATAGTATTGATACGTCAATTAAGTTAGGTACCCCATCACCCCGGTTTGCCCCCTTTTCCTCAGCAGTCGCCTCATAGAGGTATTACTCGCTAAACCAAGTACGTTGCTTACTTCGTTGGCTTTCAGATACATTCGTAGTGTTAGGGCAACCCATTGATTATTGAAGGATAATTCTTACAAAAATAGGGAACATAGTTAAATTAATCCTCTATGTTTGTAAATTGTTTCATGTGCCAATTTTAAGATGTGTGTCACAGGTAAGTTAAATTTAACCCGCATTTTCATGGCAGTGCCTCAGAAAAGTGTCAATTTTAGCCAAACTAAGTTCATCATTCATTGCGACGGCTACCAGAAACTTCCATTTTATTATAACAAGTGATTTTTACATTACCATGGTACCTGAGGATACATCCTTAAAGGCTAAAGGAAACTCACTTTTTTATTGTATTCATCGCTTCTCTTCCAAGATAACGGTCTTTAGTCAAGGTACTTATTTAAGAAGTACAGCAGGCCAAGAAAGTGTAAATTTGACGGGCTGTTAAATCCATTCTTGTCCGAATCTCTCCGAATGATTTTGTTTTATGTGACTTTGTCTAGTTTGGTGTAATCAATTTGAAACGGTCGGGTTTTATTTACTGTACTATATCATGTAAGGTAGCCATTTTGAATTTCAAAATGATAGACATTCTTTCATTTGCCTATCAGTAATAAGTGTTTCAAGGTTAATTTCAATCTTTTTATTATCACATTTCATTTGTGAGATAGAAAAGCTTACATAGGAAACTGAACGTTTTTAATTAATCTTGGAAACCATTTAGGGGCCCAAACATTTATTTTAGCTCAACAGGAATAAGCAGAAACTCCCTGAGAATTATAGAATTACCGAAAGAAAAAGGCAATCTATCATTACTTTTCTTATTTTGATTCCACAAAATATCATTTCTACAATGAGAAGACGTCCACGTTTTGAAATATGGTAATCAACACAAAGCACATCGAAATATCCAGAGTCACATTGCCCGAAAAAAGGAGTGTCATCTGATGTTAGGGTTAGGTTAATATCATTAAGAACATTATGGGAATATGAGTAGATAAAACATGTTCCACAGCACTACCAAGAGTTCATTACACGTTCTTAACCTAGAAATGTCTTATTAGTCATTTTGGTGTCACCATATAAGTATTTGAGAGACTTAATCGGTCGTCTTTCTTCATGGGGGTGGATTTAGGGGGCATAGGGCCAATTTTTGAGTGGAGGGGACACTAACGTAGAGGTCCCCCACAGTTTTTGTGACCTGAAACTTAAAGTCTAGGTACTACCAAAACATCCTATACGTATGTGTATGTTATGAAAGGTGTCCTCTACCGATTACAATAGATTTTCAACATCAATAATTCCACATGTTTACTTTGCAAATTGCCTCACTTTTCGCGCGCTCGGCGCGCCTGCACCCCTTTTGATGCTCTTTTTCACTTGCATGTCAAACATACATTATCTTCGGTCTCTATGATTATGTCATTTTTCGTGTGCATAAGGGAGCAGGTGTGGTTATGGAGCACAACATTTAGGAGTTTGGAGAATAAGAGGAATCGTCCCTGGCTACGTTTTAATGAAATCTTCAAATCTTAAGTAAATAAGTAGACACATTTAAAGGAAACTGAAAATTTCTCAGTACACAGTCTGCATGCAACTTTTCAGAAAAATATTTTTTTTTTCTAATAAAAAATTTCGACACTCGCGCATCACAGATTCGTGTAACAATTCGACCATTCTCTCCTAGACTTTCATCAGAGACGTAAAATCACACTGACGCTTGCAAGATAACAAACTCCAAGCTGGAATATGGTTTATCTCCATCCTCTTCCTGCAGATAGTGTATGATGAGGTGTCGTTCGAAAGCACATATTTTATTTTTTTTTATCAACAATCCTACACCGGTAGGCCTATGCAATGGTGTCTCAGTAGAACAAGTGTGTGCCACTCCCCACGCCGATCTGAGATTTTCCCGAAGTAGATTGATGTGTGCTCTTCATCAGTTAATTGAATTACTTTACCTTCTTTCATTGCAAATGGTCACTTACTATGTTAGAACTCTTGCACAAATCCTCCGCAAACTATCACAATTTTCGTTGTGATTCTAATTACTTCCAGAGTACATTCGGTGTTTAAATTCACATTGACTGTAGTCCGTTGAAGTAATAACCCCCCTTTCAAGACCACGTTTTGAAAACTTTGGAGTTTCCTAATAACCCGAAATATTGAAACATTTAGCACCATTTTGCATCTGGGTCCTTTCTCTTTGACACCCAGTGGCGTAGCTACAAGGGGCAGGCGGCTCCGAAAAATGAAGAATTCGGAAATTTGCCATCTGTAAAGCCAGTCGATTATGTGGTTTTGACAACTCATGAAATAACGAATTCTCTCCAATAAAAGCCCTATATTCTTCATTATTTGTTCCAAAAAATGAAACCTTTCGGCGCCCACGCGCCGCAAATTGCAATTTCAGAAGGGCTCACTCGTACCTTCAGTTTGGTAAACATTTCCGAGCTCTGATATTCTAAAATCGGAAATTTGCTATATGTGACACCAGATCATCAAGTGACCCTGGTAACTACTGTGCTATTTTCATAAATTTTCTTTTCACAAATTCCAAATTTTCTCCAATGTAAGCTCTTGACTCAAAACCATTCTTCGGAGAGCCTCATTTCGTAGGTGTTGGGTAACACTATGTAGCAACAACGATCTTTCGTCGCCGCTCAACCACAGATTCGATTTACCAACAGGAAATGCAAATTCTTCAGTAATACCCCAACTTTTCAAATTTCCTTACAGGAAACCTGGAAACATAACTTTTCTGCAATACAAGCTCCATATTTTCAAATACCTTAAAAGGGCAAAAATTTCCCCTCGCTTCTCGCCGGAATTTATGTCCCTAGTAAAGTAATATTATACTTGAAAAATCGTAAAATTTGGATACTTGCCCACCCAACCCCTTTCCCGCAAAAACGTCTGGCTACTCCGCTGTACACATCATACCAGGATTGGAAAAAAATTAGGCCAGATACCCCCCCCCCCCCATTCGAAAATCAAATCGACGCCCCTGTCTTTGTTACAATATAAAGGAAGAAACGTTTTCAAAAGTACAGTGGGCTTGTTACATGCCGTGTGAGCCAGGAAATTTATTGTCAACCATGCGGTATCAAAACTATGTTAAAGACCCAATTTAGGTAATTTTGCCTGAGCAGATAGTATAGATTCGGGCTGGTTGTTTCTGTATGAGCGGTGTTAAAACACTACATATTTTGACACCCAACGTATACATGTTTGTTAGAATATTGACTTTGCAGTACACTTCATAATATGATAATCAAAACACTGTTGATCCTTTGGCTTCTCAAGTCATTTGTAGTAAAATCTTGTCAGAATATTTACCTTTCATTCCATATTAACTGTATGGGTTGTTAGTTGAACTTCAACGGCAGTATTTATGTGTTCTTCATCATTTCATCGTGACATTGTTGAGTTTCAATCTTATTATTTTCTGAACCCTTTAAGTAATATTTCTTTCAAAGTCACGACTGTAGGTTTTTTTAACGTTGGGAACAATCTCTTTAATCAATTTGGGAGAATTGTTCTGGAAAAAGCACATTCATTTTACTTTGTGTTGTACAATTTGCAAATGAAAAGAGTTCATCTTCCTCGATTAACATTGAAGTCATTTGTTTGACTGACATATACGACCCTCACGCATTACAATAACTTGGGAAGATATGTTTTGCTTTATATGTAATGAAAACTACATTTTAAACGTTACTTACCTTTCAGTCTTATGAATTGCTACATTTTAATCTTGATAAGTTGGATATCAAGCTAAAAATGTGAATATCAATGTTATTAATGTACTTTCGTTTTACCGATTTTAATTAATCCTTCGAAATCTCGCTTGAACAGTAGTCGTGCGCTTTTTTCACATCATTTTGGGCATTATGAACTGGTGAAGCAATCTTTTAAGTTGTAACTAACATACAAGGGTATGCAAGGGTAACAATTGAAGTTTAACAAAAGAAGAAATCTAAACTTAAAATAAAAAACCTTCAGAGAAGCTTTTAATTTTCATACGTTAAGAATTAGGATTTAAGCTCGAATGTTTTGCACTTAGGAGTTAAACAAAATGTAAGAAATTACTTATCAGTTTACAATATTTACTTTTCAATAGACTAAATGTGAAATAGATGCGTAATTTTTATTAAGCATTGGATAACGGAGACAAAATTGCATGTGGCAAAATAACTGTAAACATAGCTAATAATATGAATACTCCAAAGTTGGCTTCAAATTTCACAAATGAAATGTAACGCCAGCATACTGTAAACTAGTTTTACGACTCTCTTGTGGAGGATATTTTCCTGGAAATAATGAAAATACATGCCCCTAAAACCACCCAATGTAAGTTTGGAAAGTTAAGTAGTTAGAGTTTAACATATTTAGGCGTATTTAACCCAATCCATCGGTATATTTTTTTAAGTTACCATCAGACCAGCATTCTTTTGGTGGACTAGCTGGATTGTGGTTGGTAGCACAATTCTTTCTGTGGACCTCTGTACATTGTATTATATAATAATAAAACTTTTGTATTATATTGTATTATATATATTAAAATAATATTTTGCGGAACCATAACAATAAAAGTAAAACACAGAATTCTCCTTTAATTTTCAGTAAATTACATAGTTCTTCGCGAGGTTTCCATTTTATATATTCTTCTGTAGCACATATTATAGTGTGGGACCAAAAATATCGTCCAATTAGATTAATTGAAAATTTTTAATATACATAGAATGCATACCTATCTCGAATTGGCCAAATGAGATGATAAAAAGATGAAAACTAACACTACAGCGTTCATTGATGTTTCCAAATACAAAAATCATCATTTTGAAATTCAAAATCGTGATTCAACATGATACAGTACAGTTAATGTTACCGAATTTTTTCAAATCCAACACAAAAAAAGACAAAGTTGAAAACACAAAATCGTCCCTGAAGGAAAAAAAAATCAGTTTGTCGAATTTGTTGCACGCTCATAGTTTGTTCTACGCCTCTAATAAATATACAAACCCCAGCCGCCAACTTGGAACAGAGACCATGTATACAGTGAAAAAAGTTACTGTATTTAAGGATGGATTCTCAGCTTTGACAAAGGTTACCCTGTTATTTACATATATCCCATAAATTAATGAAAGTTTCTGGAAGCGATGGCTATGATTTGGCTTGTAGGCCTATAAAGTTGCAACAATTAACTATGAGGTAAATGCCACGAAAACAAGGGCTTATTTCAATTGACCAACCACTTTCTTAATTCATAGGGTTGCGACTTCAGGATAGTTAAGACTAGTAAGAAGTGAATTGACCTGTAGTCGCCATCTTGGCACAGTGACAATACTGAATGTGTATGTATTCAAATAGATAGTAGAATTAATAAAAAAAAAACCTGCATTTTATTCGTGTTCGAGTTTTAATGTGTAATTGATAATATTTTGTCTTAACTTACACTAAGAATGTATCTGAAGTCATATAGGTAAGTAATATACTTGGCTTAGCTAGTTATGCCACCCACTATACGGTAATTGTCGAGGAAAAGGGGTTTTGGATTGGCGTGGTTGGAGTGCCTAAATCAATTGGAAATGAAATACTGCCTTAGAATACATAGAAAATGTACCTAACCAAGTTCAGAATTGCTGAAAAATGCATCCAAGTGCACTATATACGAGTAAACTTGCCTTTCGTGATCGAAAATTCTGAATGAAATTCAGATATATAAAGGCAATAGTGCATTCACCTCTAGCCGCCATCTTGGTGTACGAAGTGTGTTTACTGAAAGAGCGGTCTTGTCCCTGGGTTGTTTCTTCTAGTCCGATTTGAGATCACAACTTTTCTCATTGATTATGAGCATAAGCCTAAATGTTGAAATTAAAGGAAAAGGGGCTTATAGTGCATTGACCAATTTTGGCCATCTTGGATTTACTACAAGATATCTGACAATCAATACAAGCATGTAACCGAAATCGCAAGTTCGAATGTTATGTTTAAGATTCGAAGTGTCCAATAATAGCTGCATTTCTGTCTTCCCAGTTGTACTACTTGCGCTGATTCATAATCAGAATTGGGCAATCCAGTATTATATAGGTTCAACACTCGATTTCCTTAAATATTAGCTTGTTAACTTTGAAAGCCTGAAACTTTCGTTTGGGGGGTTATTAGGATATTATTTTTCACAGAATGTCACTTAATATTTGTTTATATGAGAAAATATCCAAAAGATGCTTCAAAAAATGCAAAAAAGGTTCCAAAGTTTCAAAAAATAAAAAACGATAGGTAAAAATGGCCCACCCTACTTAGATATTATTTGTAGTTATGTTACAACCCCCTATAGAAAGAATATCAGGTGTCAAAAACTGGGTGGAGTAAGTCATTTCAGAGATATTTAGCGATATTTGTACAAAAATCGGTCAAAAACCGAAAAAACAGAAAAAATATTTACTCGGCAACCCTTGGTCCGATTTGATCCGAATTAACGCCAAAGATTTCGTCTAAGGCATTTTAATAAATATCTAGAAAACCAGAGTTTTAGAGCAAGGATAGAAGTTGCTGTAAAGTTCGAGATTTCGAAAATTGAAATTTGGGGCCCCCGACGCCCCCTTTCAGCACCCAATTCAGTCCCCAAACCCCGCATAACCTATCAATTACAACGCCCATATAACTCCAAACCCCATTCCCCTCATGGCTCCTAAAAGCTACCCTCTCAAAACAAGCTGAGTCCTAGCAGCTCACAGACGGAGAGAGCAGTTCAACCCAAGGTCAAATGACGTTAATCCCAAGGGAATACATATGCACTCAAGCGTGCTTTAAATTTACACCAAGGATTTCAAATGTAGAGTAAGATAAACGGCGCCATAGCTCCGTTTAACAACCGATTTCAAAACCCTTTGTGTCAAATGAAAAAGAGAAATGTCTTGAACAATGTCATGCACAAAAATAACACACAAAGTAAAAGCTAGTAGTGTTTTTAGGGAAAAATGAAAAAAATACTTAATTTTCACCTAATTAGCATATTTGCATACATGATGAGCTAAAAAAATTCCAAAAATATATACATTCAAATTTCCTATTAGTGATCTTCATTTTTGATGTAGGGTCCTTACAGAGATTATTCTTGTAAGTCTAGCAATAATATATTGAAAATATTCAATCTCATGAATAATTTTACTGTAAGCGGTTAATGAAATTTTAATTGCGAGAAAAATTGGCCACATGTTACACTTTTTGCCCCAAAATGTAATTTAATTCACCACTTTACCTATCATACATGGTACCATTCCATAAGAAATCTTGTCGTCGTTCATACTACACGTATTGATAAACGTTTCTATAGTTTTTTTTTTTTTTTTTTTTTAAATTATGATGCCTACTTAATTATTGCCGTTATTTTAAAAAATGACCGCCAGACCTACTAGCAACGGATGGTGTACGGCAGAGTTTCATATTTGAAGATCTCAGATAACTCGCCTCCTGCTGATATACTTCGTTATTGTTACCTCGTTCATCTACCCCGAATAGACTGGGCTGCCGGTCTACGTCTGGAAAATTGCGGACGTGAGGGGCAAGTAGACCCCATAATATCCCTCAAAGCATTGGGCAACCCAGATACGCCCCTTGTTAATCCCAGGTACAAAATTTTATGGGCCCCATATGGAGCCCACGTAGGTTTACTACCTGGGGATAAACGATACTGAATAAAACTTCTTGGATAGCGTAGCTGTAATTCCTGATCATTTGCAAAATTCCGTGAACATTCTGAGGGGATTAAAAATGCTGTATTTGAATATTTCCTGCAATAGTAACCGAATTGACCTTATTATCCCAAACAATTGACTAGGGAAGTGGGGATGAAAGGAGTCTTCCATTTAGTTTAAAACATGATCAAACAAACGAAAAAAAACCCTGCAAAACAAATGACGCCCCCGCAACTAATCTAGACGCAGTTAAAAATTCACCTCAAGAAACCCTCAATTACAAGCCTTTACGAAAGACATATGTCCACCAAAATTAAAACCCTTGCAACAAACCAAACCTTCCCTACGACTTCATACATGCCAAATTTCGATGTCAACTCCAGTCTGGAAAAAGGAAAAAAAAAAGCTTGCAGTTTAGCCAAAAATAAAAAAAAACCATTTCCAGCTGTCAGTCAACTACATTAGTTGCTGTTGCCTGCCTGCAAAGGCACCGCAACTAACAGAAACCGACAACACCGCTGTCTGTCGAGCATTCACAGATATTTCGAAACGGAAAAGACAACACCACACCAAACTAACATCTGCATACTGCAATACATATTTCAGAAGAAGATTAATGCAAAAATACACAAAAAAACTAATCGTGGGGGATTTTTCATCAGTATAAGTAAGACCCGGAGAAAAATTGGTTAAGTCATTTTCAGGAACCCTCCAGGATACTGTAATACATATTTTAGAATATGATTCATGTGAAAATGAACTAAAAATAGGATGTGGTTGTTTTTTCATCAGGGTCTTACTTTTCTAGACACCTGTTTGGGTGTCTAGAAAAGTAAGACGAAAAATAAGCAGTATCCCATTCTTGATTTATTTCAGCATTAATCATATTGTAAAAACACGTATTAAAGTATCCCAGAGTGGTGCTGTAAACAACATTATATATTTTTCTCCTTGTCTTACTTTTCTAGACACCCACACAGGTGTCTAGAAAAGTAAGACCCTGATGAAAAATCATGCACCCATTACAGTATCTTTGATGGTCGTATATTTTTAGGTCTTACGTTTCTAGATCTTAGGTCTTATATTTCTAGGTCTTACTTTTCTAGACACCCACACAGGTGTCTAGCAAAGTACGACCCTGATGAAAAAACAACCACATCCCAATTTTAGATTCCTTTTCTCATTAATCATATTCTGAAATATGTATTACAGTATCCTGGAGGGATCCCGAGAATGGCTTTACCAATTTTTCTCCGGGTCTTACTTTTCTAGACATCCACACAGGTGTCTAGAAAAGTAAGACCCTGATGAAAAATCCCCACGTCTAGTTTTTGGTGTACTTTTGCATTAATCTTAGCCTGAAATATGTACTGCAGTGTCTTGGAGGACTTCCTGACAACAACATTACAATTTTTTCTCTGGTTCTTACTTTTCTAGACACCCACACAGATGTCTAGAAAAGTAAGACCCTGATGAAAAATCCCCACGTCTAGTTTTTGGTGTACTTTTGCATTAATCATATTTTAGAAAATGTATTACAGTATCCCGGAGTGTTCATGAAAACAGCATTATGATTTTTTTCTTGACACCCACACAGGTGTCTATAGAAAATTAAGACCCTGATGAAAAATCATGCACCTTTTACAGTATCTTTGAGGGTCTTATGTTTCTAGGTCTTACGTTTCTAGTATTAGGTCTTAGGTCTTATGTTTCTAGGTTTTACTTTATTAGACACCCGTCTTCCCTTCTTTTCAGTACAGATTCATTAAGCACACAAACAGCATGAAATTCTTCAGTATTTCACCTTTTGACAGTGCTGCAATAAATAGTCATTGCAACACTACGATACATAGCATTCACCTGGTTTGGTTTCAAGATGGCTATTAACAATAACGTTGGTTTGAAGAGGAAGCCGCGAAATTGCCTTTTGCCTTCAATGCTTGTTCATGTTATCATTTTTCTTGGGAAGCTTTCAATTTGACGCTCTATGTACAACGTTTTATTCAAGAGGTCACATGTACAGAACAAGAAATCTAGAACTGGCTTCGCGCTGACAATGATATGTTTTGAGGCGAATTGGAGAAACACAACAGCTAACACAAACGTTGTACACACGTGGTTGACCGTTGACCTACATATACGGACTCACTACGTACTCTTTCGTGCAACCCTGTAGTTGCGGACTAACATATGTATAGTTGTCTCGCGGTTCTAAATTTTCTTTCGTATATTTGTTGCACCAAATAATTGTTTTCCTTTGACTACCTTCCACATGTTTCTTTTTTTTTTCACTATTATATATTGAAAAGATAGACGATCTTAATTTTACCATGCAAATTCTCAAAACAAATCATATTTATGAAGCCTTTTAAGCCAACCTACTTTTTTTATATAAAACGACAGTGTTGGCTGCCACTCGTCGGTGCAGCGCAAATCTTCAATTCGCTTCACAATACACGGAGTAAGTCAGTTCTAGGTTGTAACTCTGTGATCAGATGTCGCAATCTTGCAAAAGGGGGAAATTCCAGAATTGCGTAATCTATAGTTCGGGTTTGTCTATTTTCCGAAGGGTTGTAGCGATGAACAAAACCATTGCAGTGTTTGTGGAGGGGTCGTTTTCGATAATACATCTAATACAGTGAATGGAAACCTCTGAAAATATTTTTCCCGAACTTTTTTCCATTGAAAGAAAGGAATTATAGAAAAATTCGGAATGAGTTATGCCTTGCCAATGCACCCATAGATGACGTACCCTCCTTGTTTTGTGTAGTTCTACACCATTCTTATTCACATGAGTGTCAGATTTTGTTGGTCTTAGGCCAAAAAGGAAGTATTTCTAAGTCACGATGCCGTTCAAGCTTAGAACCTGTAACGTATAAACCCTGTTTGACGCCACTAAGCTAGCAAAATACATCTCTTATGGTTCAAAATGGTTAAATGCTGATAAAGGTGTTGTAACATTTCTTTATGTGACTGTTGAAGCACAAACAGATTGCTAATGAATTTATGCATCCGACCAAAGAAGTAAACTGAGGAGTACAGCTTCAAACTGTAACAGCGTCGTTTTCGCCGAACGACCCTTTGCCAGAGGGTCGGAAGGACTTTGGAAAAAGTACTGTAACAGCGTCAAGAAGGGATATTAGGCCTACTGCGGTTAACAATTGGGGTAAGTTCTCGAGGAAACGCAACGTGAGTATAATTGCCATGTCACATGGAATTGAAGGGAAGTTACCAGTTTTTTGAGTATAAAGCAGTTTTGTTTCTGTTTCTGATGTGTTTCTGATTTTTTAAATGATTTCACTAAACTTTTTTTGATCAATTTTTCATCGCTAAGTTTTGACTTTTGCGATAGGTTTAGTGAAATCCCAAAATTTATCGATATCGCATATACTAGCGGGATATTTTCTAGGTAACAAGCGACTTAGCCATAATCGCTTATATAGATGTTAGTGAAAGCGGTCCGTGATCTTCACACACTTTATTTTTATATAAGTCGAATTTTCGATAGGGTCCCTATATCACTAACTTAATCGTGTAACCCGTTACACTGTTCTATTGACTTTAAGACTTAGGTCGACCACTCATAAAATAGTCCTACCCTCTAGAGCTCAACATCCTCAAAAATGTCCGTTTAATTAACACGCTGATCTTCCATCGCTAAAATCTATCTACACGATTTAGCTTAAACTGCGTATATGAGCAAATGCTCAAATCTGGGGTAAAAGAGTCTGCAGCCGGCTTGGCAAATACAATTCTTACACGATGCATAAAGCTGAGTTGGTGGCAGAGCTTTTCAATGAGAAGAGAGCATGGCAGACCGTTTGAGTTTTTCTGTGGCTCTTTATTACTCGATCTAGACTTGAATTCAACTGGCCGCTAAGATTTTCACTTTTCCGCTTCTACAGTGACTTCGATTTGTGTTTTCCAGTAACCCATGCATGCTATGGAGTCATTTTTAACTTGACACGAAATACACCTTCCTATATTGATAAATTACTCTCCTTTAATATTTTCTCCCGACATTGTACCAAACATATTTGGTTTAATGAATGATTACCCGACCTGTGCAAAAAATTACTCAACCTTTGGTTCTGTATGCCACCTGACCGGAATTGGGTAAAAAACTGCACACCTAAGTTGGTTAAGCGTTTTACTCATTAGTTAGGAGAATAGTTACCCATCCATTTCACCCAACTAATTTTGCCCAACAAAACGTTAGAACTTGTACCCAACACATTTGCCTAGCAGCTGTGCTGTTGGGTGCTTGTTTGGATTCCCATGTTATCACATATATAATCATATGATTTCTACAGGAAGGAAACTCAACAAAGTACCCTAAAACTTACACCGTTTGCCCTCCAGGAGTGGTTGGAGACACCAGTGACAATACATTTTCTAAAGTCCTCCCGACCCACTGGCAAGGGGCCATTCGTCGAAACCAGTCTTTAAACTGCTTCCCATTACATTTTACCCAAGTGCTGGGTACTTAAAAACTTTTCCAACGCCTTTTACCAACAACTGAATTTTACCCAACAAATATAGGAAGATTGTTTACCTATATTTTGAGCCATGTTGAGCACTTTCGATTTTTCCGAACGCCTTTTTTCATCTGTTTTTCGTTTCGATGATAAGAGAACCTATGAAATCATGATGGCGTGTGTATGTCTGTGTGTTTGTGTTTGTATGTGTGTGAGTTTGTGTGTTTGTGACACTTTGCTTGTTAGCACGATATCTCAAGTGAGGAATGTCTGCCTGTTTTCAAACTTGGTACATGGATGCGCTATATTAAAGAACCGTATTGTTTTTGGCGGAGGTCAAAGGTCATCTGGGGTCACCAGGGGTCAAACTCTGAAAATCTTGTTCGCACAATATCTCAAGATAGGGAACTTGGATGGATTTCATATTTGGGTTTGTGGATGCATTTAAGTCAGAAGATAGTCCCTAGTGTTTTTGTCGGACTTCAAAGGTCATCCGGGGTCACGAGGGACAAAGTGTGAAAATCTCTTAACTTCATATCTCAAGATAAGGAACTTGGATAGATTTCATATTTGGTATGTGGATGTGTCTTTGTCAGAAGATAGTCCCTATTGTTTTTGGTGGAGGTCAAGGGGCATCTGGAGTCACCATGGGTCAAAGTCTGGAAATCTGGTAAATTTGATAGCTCAACACAAGAAACTTGGATAGATTTCATATTTGGTATGTGGATGGGTTAAAGTCAGAAGATTGTCCCTACAGAGATGCCAAGTATCCCGATTTAGGTGGAGTTATTACTTTTTCCACCCTTGATTCCGCCATAACCAAAATCCTCCAAAAGTTCCTCTTTTCACACGTTAAGGGTCTTTTTCGAACACTCAACATTGTGAAAAGTTAACAAGATTTCAGCAGATGCAGGCTGAAGCATAGCCCTTATGGCAGACATATTTTGCTCAAGTACTTGCATCTGCTCCTATATTTTGCATTACTTTATAACAAAGGATAGAACACACTCGACATCTGCTAAGAAGACTAGATGAACTTCATCAGAACTTCTCTTTTAAAATTCTTCTGATTGGTTTCATGTTTCAATGATTACATGCTTTCACCCAATTACACCTCAGGACACATTCAATGCAACTCCAGTGTGTACAGTTAGCTAGAGGATGCAGCAAAATTCCACAATGGAACATCGTAAAAAAGTTCGCCATTTGAATTATATATGGGTGGAAAGGTAAAAAAAATTGACAATATTTAACCGTGACAATTCTTGACATTGGCAAGAGTTGAAAACTCAAAGTGTCCCGTGACAATTCTTGACATTGGGAAGAATTGAAAACTCAAAGTGTCTAGCTCCCTATACTGAGAAATTTAGGCCGAAAATGTATGGTTTGATTGAGCAAGTGGGTTAGTACTTTCTGCCTTAGGCCTAGCTGAAACTACGTCTTTCACAAAGCAGGATAGAGTACTGAAGAGGAACACAAAAATCCACTTGGCCAAGAACATCAACAATATTTACAAGGCATTCTTTAAAAAAAGGCCCTTATACAATAATCTGCAGCACTCCTGTGAGCTTTAGGTGTGAAGTTTTTGTCTGCGATGTAATTTTCTACAGCATGTCAAATGCCTTGGCACTTTTGCCATTGCCTAACGTATAGCATATACCTGTACGTACATTTTGAACCTATCCTACACATGTATGTTTCAGTATAATATCCTTGTCTAGGCCTACTGGGAAATTTAGTACGGTGGTGAATGTTTTCTCTCTTATTTTTATTCTTAAGTTCCTTCCAATATTTTATTTGTTCTAGACTATGATATAAAGCATGCAGCAGAATATTTTGGTAGCAGGGTGGTTTCTGCAGCTGGTAAAAACCAGTGTGGTAATCTAGTCACTAGATTAGTGACTCGAGTCACTGAACTATTTCAATGGGGAAATTATTCCTGAATGCTATCGAGTCGGTATCATTTTGAGAGGAAGTAACTCGAGTATCCCATATATATATTAGTGTTACGAGAAGCTGTTCAAAAGTTCTCCCATATATATTTGTGTTACGTAGTTCCATTGCAAAATAATGTCTTGACTCTACAGTATTTATGGGGTTGGCTCAAACCTCTGCACTGATACCTATCCCTCAAAGTATTATTAAACCTTTCAGCTGGAAAGGATAGGAGAGGGGCCTTAACTTAGAGTGTTGTGAATTCTCAAGATTTTTTTCAGATATATATACAAAACCATCAACCAGAAAAAACCATCATCATGTCATTTCTTAATTGTACCATGGTTTTTAGGGTTACCCTAGCATGAGAGGGGTCCACTTAAAGTAAGGTTCGCATGATTCCTGTTTTTCATTTCTGGAAGTCTGGAAGCCTCTTGAAATTGCAATATTTCCAGATAGCTTTCTGTCTGTATGTATGTTGTTCCATCCATTTATCTATCTATGGCTTTATGGAGGTCACAAAGGTTATCTAGGGTCACTTGTGGTCAAAATGTGAATGACAACCTTGTTAGGTGTTAACACATCTTAAGGTGGGAGACTTAAATAGATTTCACATGTGGTATGTGAATGCTTATGGTGAGAAGATGGTCCTTATTTTTGGTGGTGTGGGTCAAAGGTCATGTGGGATAACAAAATTAATTTTTGAACATGTAAGGATAACATTTGAATGAGGAGAAAATGATGCAGGGTGGGATTATTTGAAATGGAACTTTTATTTATCATCGAAACCTCAATGCAGTTTGCATTCTGGTTACACTCGTAATGAAAACTGTGTTTCAAATAGTTAACTAGGGTAACAATATGTTTGGGCTATATTTTGTATTAGTATGGGTCCATGTTCTGGACGTCATGACATGGAATCATGACGAAGTGTTTTGTTTTTTCGTAGGAACATAGCTTGACCGAAAACGTTAGTTCCATAAAGCTAGTACCGTATATAGTAGTACCCCTTTCAACACGGTTTAGTATGTGCACATAGTATCACGATAGCTGTCATTTTTACCAACTATTGATGCACTAACACTGCACAACAAAGTTCGTTCTACGGCAGCCGTGTATTAAAGGAGCTGGGTACTAGTGGCGTATTTCCAAGGTACATTCGACCAATCGAGATGATAAGAGTATCAGATGCCAGCTCATTTTGAAAATGTTGGTCCTAATGCGTCACATACTCTCATTTAAACTAATTTTGCAGTAACGTTCCTTTCTTATCCTTGGAATATTCAATTTTACACTTGCAAAATATTTTACAATGATTTGCTTTTTGAATTTCTAGTTCGCAGTTACTAAGTTCTTCCCAGTTGGCACTTACAATTTGGCAACATGCCCGTAGAGCTGCTTTACCGATGGGGGTGGGGGGGGGGGTGCGCAAAAATTTCTCAACAGCCAAAACCTCAGATAATGTCCGTTACCGGATTCATATATAAGCAATCCGCTCACACGAACGCAAGTGCACGCCCACACACGCACAAACATACATACACCCTTATATAAACAAGCCCATACACAAATTATAGATATAGATTATAAATACAGTGTTGTTACTTTAAATTAGGCTTAAAATGACGTTTCCTCGTAGCCCTAAAGCCATCTGTATACCGCAATTTTGTATTTTTTTATTCTGCCTGTTGCTTTTTACATCTGCCTGAATTATGGTGAGGAAGCAATATGTATGCCGCCTCCTCATATTTTCATTGATGGGGGTGATTGCCCTACTGCCTCCAGTGACGGCAACAGGATTTCAAAAGTGGGGAAGCAAATGGAGGCACGAGAAATTGTTGGGGGCAGACGACAATTTAGCAAGAAGCGCGAAATTGATTGCAAAGTGCAAGTCTAAGCAGGTGGAGTCCTAGGGGCCCGCCCCTGGTGGGGTCCAGGGAGCGTATTCCAGGTGAGCTCCGGGGTTGAAGCCCATGGAAGGTCCAAGGTTGTAGCATATCTCTGGATCAAAACTTAAGCCCCAGATTTGGTAAAGTCTGGTTCAAAATCTTCTTTCAGTGCAATGATTGATTTAAAATGATGTCGATGTATTTGTCTATCTTGTGAGCTGATTTGATGGGAGGATCATTAAAAGCAGTGGTGCAGTGTCCTTGAAGTGACGCTCACATATAGGCCAAAGCTCATGTGGAATTTGTCCCAGAAAACACGTTATACGAGATACAAGGTTTTTGTTAGGAAAACTAGGTAGGAAAGTAGTTATACAAAGATAAGTGTTTTTAGTACAAAAGTATAGTTACTGATTTTTTTTCATTGATAACTATTTCAATTTTCAGCATAAAAATGTACGGTATCAGGATATTATAAATCTCTATTGTAAATATTTGAAAGACAACAGTGCACCACAATCTCTTAACCAGTCTGTACCTTAGACTACGTGATACGGAAAGTTTAGTACCTCAACATGTTAGGGGTTTTAAATTGCATTTTCGGTCAACATTTTATGTCACCCTTGGAAAAAATTGGGGCGGGGCCGACCCTGTGCCCCAATAGCCACGATATCTCGGAACCGGGTGAATGCTTCTGGCTGGCTTTAACATGTACGGGTCTGCAGGCAGGAATGGCGTATATGCAAACATCTAAATCAAAAGTCTTCTATGCGTGATAACTGCACAGAGTTTAATAATTTGGGTATGAGGCTACAGTAAGGGTAGCGTAGAAACAGCCACCACAAGCTCTCTCTGTAGTGAAAACATTCAAAGACGAAGTTAAACAAACGGGTGCCTTAGTTCGTAGTTTAATTCTGTAAAAAAAACACGAGAATAGTTAAACCTGTTGGGAGGATTATTTGTGGATTTCTTTGCCTAGAAAACTTCCGGGGCACTGTACTTTGAGAGCTGAGTTGGGGGGGGGGGGGGGGCACCACTTGGAAAAGATTCTATGCCCCTGGTGCCGCTACTGCTTGCCCCTCCCCCCCCCTCTCCCCTTCAGGATGGACGCCCATCTTTTGAAATGTTGTCAATTTTGTCGGTCCTGACTGCAGCATCTACCCAGCCAGGAGTACATGCAATTATTCACAATGTCAACGTACTGCGTGTGTAGTGTAATTAGCGTTACACGTTTCAGTGCGAAACTAGTGGCAAGACACACCACAACCACAAGCTCTATTTCGCGCACTTCTGCAGGAGGATCACAAACAACATTATCAATTTTGCTGGCCGTTACTCCAGCCTAAGTTAGGTTAGGGGAGGGGAAGGGCTACCGTTAGCACTGCTAACGAAAGTAACAATCGTTCTGTTACACCAGACACATAGCATGCAAAGCGTTGATAAGTTATAAGTTGACCGAAAATATAAATTTACTTCATTGAACGTATTAAGCCAACATGTACTTGCAGGGGTGGCATGAGTTCTACATAAACAAAAATAAGTAATTCAAGCAAGCTCGGAAATGTCATTTCCGGCTATCCTTGTGCAGGGTCGCGATTTCCCAGATCTTTTTTTACGCTCCGCATATACAGTTTTCAAGTAGTCTTAAACATTATCTTCCCCCGGCCAAAAATGCTGTCCCCTTTTCAAACTTTACATAGGCCATAAGCTGGATCCGCCTTTGGTCTACTCCTCTTAAACGCCAAGCAAATCGGTCTCCAAACATTTGATGGACATCTTATTGGCCCAAAAGCAACAAGAAGCCCTAGATCCGTTCCTGCTGAGAATAATATTTCACGTAGAGTAGAACACATCCTTCTTTCTTTAGACATACTCCACACGACGACCTTTACAAATCTGCCAAGTATCAATATTTTTTTTCAAATTCCACCATGAGCAATCAAAAAGGCATGGTTATAGACCTTTGTTTGCTGCTGTCTTGCCATTTCTACTATCGTTTAAACCTGTTCAGAAGAAAACGTGGACCTGCTCCCTTTTGGTGTACATATGCAAAATCCATCACTTGCATATTTCATGCAACGCGACTTTGTTTTTTAAATTGTTTCCTGTGTATGAACATTGCATGCAGATACAAACCTAGAGGCTATCAAATTATATGTAAACTTTTTGTTAAAATCCTGTTCGTCAATATTAATATTGTCTTTTGGTGAGAAGCCATAAGATCAGCTTCTATAGTTTCAAAAGTTTTTTGAGTATTCAGGTTCTCCAAGTACGTCATGTTTTCGTTGGATTATGAGTGTCGTTTTGTCCTCCTGTCTGCACCACAGGTATGGTGAGGTATCACTTCGAATAAAGGATGCAGTGAATTAGTTTTCTAATTTAATTGAAAGCTTTTCCAAATAACCATAATTCTCTTACGCCTCGCACACTTTAGCATTGGTTCTATTGTTTTAACCTTTAATATCAGTGTCCCAATCAAATTTTGACCAAACAATAAATTTACTTCACGTATAAAGTATATGCAGGGTGGAGAGAGGTGTGGTTTACAGTGGCCTAACCCGATATTAGAGAATCCGCCACTGGAACAGTGAACTCTTTTACTCTAACCAATTGACTTCATAATCCAGCAGTGCCGTGACGTATTTTTGTGGTTAACCATGCAATACTGGATATCACCTTTAAAAGATTCTTTAGGACTGATTTATACTTTCATGAGTAATATGACCAGAATCGAGTTCAGTGGCTGAATCAGTTACCACATTACCACAGTTACCATAAAAAAAAACATATATATTTGGATATTTGGAAGTAAAAATTATATCAAATAGGCACTTCATGTTCCAAAATTAACTAAAAACGTATCCATAATTACAAACCAGCATTAAATCTTGATATTTTCAGCAGTAAGGTATGCCCCTAGATATTGTCTGGAATGTGAACATCTAAGGATAGAAATGTCAAGGTCAGTTGGTGACTTGCGGGTTTGTGTCGTTAACAAAATTGGCCATGTCTGGACTGTGTCAGCAAAATCATTACGCGTAGAATTTTCTATTGCGGCGACGAAGGAGCAATGTGCAAGGGGCCCTCAGTCAAACGCCTTACACTTCCCTTGCCACTCCCCTCAAATGAAATTCGACGGTAAAATTATATTGCGATCTGAAGATAAGAAATTTTACTGATTACAAGATTAAAAGTTACGAAGTTTCTTCCTCAATGGCTGAGATTCACTCCCAAACAGTAAAATTAACTCCAAAATAGCAAAATTTGACTCTTGATGGAGTGCCCACAGGGACTACTCTATAGAAAAGTGATCCATGCAGTGACTCCTTGAAGAGTGAAGTTTCGTTCTTCTTGGATTGAATTGCACTCTCTTTAGAGTGATTTTCACTATTTATTCTTGCAGTGAATTAACGTTCTAGTGGCTAAAATTCACACTTCTAACTCTACTCAGCAGTGACCACCTTTACTCTTTTCTTTTAATAGTGCATGTGATTAAACTGTGTATAACACAAAAATTTCAAAATTAGAAATGAATGTATGGACTTCTAGTACACAGAGAGACTGAGAAGTGCCATTTTCTAACCTCTGAGAGACAGTTTGTCTTTCCAAAACTTTCTCTGTACCCCACAATATGACAATTAGAGACAGTTATGTCGGAGAACTGTAAAAAGCAGAGTGGAGGGGATGTCACTGACGTAAAAGCCCCTCCCCCCACTTTTTGTGACCTGACACCTAAAAGTTAGGTACTGTCAAAAGACTATACATGGAGATTATGGAAGATGTCTTCTATCGATTAACGATCAATTTTCTGTATCAATAATTCTACATGTTTACTTTGCAAATCTCCCAAATTTTCACCCGGTCAACGCGCTTGCAGTCTTATTATTATTTTTTTTTTTTGCAGAAACATATCAAACATACACTATTCATCGGTCTCTATGATTCTGTCGATTGTTGTTTGCATAGGCCAGCAGGTGTGGTAATGAAGTAAGCACAACATTTAGGAATCTGAAAAAAGGGAATTGTCCCCTACTATGTTTAAATGAAATATAAAATCTTTAGTGAATGACCATCATGGTAGGCTGAAATTGGCAACCACATTTTAAAGGTCAAGAGCAGTCCCTTATTTTGAAGTAATTTCCTAAAGATCACAATTTTCCCCTCATCTCTCTTCAAAGTATCTTTCTTTATATTTTATAACTGCAATATTGCATACTCAGTGTTATACAAGCAGCTACTCTTAGTGAAGTTCACAAGTTGAAAAGACAAATTTTCACATGTTCCTCAACAGCCAATCATAAAACAGGGAAGTCTTCTACACTA
Source organism: Holothuria scabra (assembly GCA_037179385.1). Taxonomy (NCBI): domain Eukaryota; kingdom Metazoa; phylum Echinodermata; class Holothuroidea; order Aspidochirotida; family Holothuriidae; genus Holothuria; species Holothuria scabra. The sequence goes on along the minus strand of CM074201.1, from coordinate 27,072,358 downwards.
CTTCAAGTTGGAGGTGACTGTCCTTGCCCTTTAAGGAAACTGAAAATGTCTCGATGCAGAAAAGTAAATGATTTGTAACGCAAAATTTCAACAAACGTCCATCACAGAGTCGTATCACGATCCGACCATTTCGTATTTATAGACCATTATCAGAGGAGTGAAATCCCACTAACGTTTACCAGATAGCGTCTTTAATCTGGAATAAGAGGTACACCTCCATCCTCTGTCTGCAGATAGTGTATGATGAGGTGTCATTCGAAAGGGCATATTTTAATGTATTTTATAAACAGTTTACACTGGTGGGCCTATGCAACGGTGTCTCAGTAGTACCAGTGGGCACCGCTTCCACTCATCCACTCGGTCTGTGATTTCTCGCTTTTGATCAATAAATGGATTTATTTTACCATTTGCATTACAAAAGGTTTCCAACTATTAGACCTTTAGCATAAATCCTTCGCAAACAATCACAATTTTCGTTGTGAATCTAATTACTAATAGAGTTCACCCGGTATTTAAGTTCACATTCAAGTTGACCGTAGTCCTTAAACCTTAAATAGTTAAACATTTAGGTCCATTTTCAATTTGGGCCCCTCCTCTTAGACACCCAGTGGCGTAGCTACATGGGGCAGGAGGCTCTGAAAAATGAAGAGTTTGGAAATTCACCATTTGTGGAACCTGTCCATTGTGTGGTTTTGACAACTCATGAAATTCCAAAATTCCAAATTCACTCCAAGAAAAGTTCCATGTTCGTCATTATTTGTTCCAAAAAGCAAATTTTTCGGCTCGCTGCGCTAGGCGCAACGCAAATTAGAAATCCTAAGCAGAAGTGCTCGCTTATACCTACAGTTTGGTAAACTTTTCCAAGCTCTGGAACTTGAGTGACAAACTTAGAAATTTACTTTATGTGACACCACGTGAACTTTTTATTTCTTCTTCCATTGATTACATAGCAATGGACATTTTTTTCTATGCGACCATTGCTCTTTAAGTACTTTCGACAAGATTTTTACTGCTATCTTACCGTTAGCTTTTTATTTATCAAATACAACACTATTCAACCATGAGATCTTATAATGAACCACTTTTATTACAATAATTATCTGTAAAACTTAACTGATCTTTAACTGATTCTGATCTGTTTGGTAAATTACATTTTTCCCAACTGTTGGGTACTTTTAAACTTGCCCAACACCTTTTACCAACACCTGAATTTTACCTAACCTTAATTTGCCCCCATTTGTTGGTCAATAATATGCCCATGGTGTGTTTTGCCAAACGCTTTTAATTAAGGCAGTGATGGGGGGCTCCGAGAAAACATTACGGGCTGAGGCTTTTAGAGTTGAAACATTTACCCAACCATTTAGTTCGGGCTTCCCACCCGCAAACTTCTTTCAACGACACCGCTGGTGCCTTTCCCTGTAACCATCCAAGGTGTAATCTATGCCCAGTTGTTGGCAAGCACGACCTCGTTAACATCTCAGGCTCTCAAGGTAATAGCTTCATTATCAAACAAAGATTCTCCTGCATTTCCTCTAATAAAGTTTATATTTTAGCTTGTGGGAGTTGTAACTCGTTGTATGTGGGAGAGACCAAGCGCCGCCCCGCGGATCGAGTCACCGAGCACCTTAAGTCCATCAAGCACAATCTCCATGGATACCCGGTGGCTGCACATTTTAATCCCCCTCACCTTGTTCAATACAGCACTTAACCGTCACGGCAGCTATAATGTACCGAGGCTCCGATCGTGACCGCCTTAGTGCTGAAAACCAACTTATCATGCGGCTAGGTACAGTACTCTCGCTCCACACGCCCTTAAAGTCAGAATTGACCTTTTGTACTATTCACCCTCTTTTGAGCCAGTTTTAACTCCTTTTACACCTAACCGCTCAGCTCGTTTTTGACTATGTAGGCCAAATTGTTTTTCTTTTTCTCTTTCCGGACCTGGTTTTTGTCTATTTTTTTTTTTTTTTTTCGACCATGCTCGTTTTGCACTTTTTGAGCCAGGACCCTCCTTTTCGTTTCTTGATTTTTGTTTCATCCTTCGCACTCATGTTTTCTGATAATCACTTTCGTCCGGTTCTGTTTTTACAGTGATCACTTCGAATTTGATTTTCATCGTGTCCAATTGTTACTGTTGGTTGTTCAGTTTGGTTTTTGCCACCTGATGAAGGGTTTATACCCGAAACGTTGTGGAGTTTTCCGCAAACTTTTAAGCACTTTTTACTATCTCTTTTCGACCTATATATATAAATATATATATATTTATATATATATATGTATGTATGTATGTATATATATATATATATATGTATATATATATACATATATATATATATATATATATATATATATATATATATATATATATATATATATATATATATATATATATATATATATATATATATATATATATATATATATGTATTTCACTAATTCGGCACTTAAGGGGAAAGTTGTTGTTGAAACGTCGACCTTAAGGGGAAAAATTTTGGGTGGCGAAATATCAGTTTCGCCGTAACGTTTCTACACACTTTTTCTATAGGAAAACGTAAACGGACAAGGAAGTCCTCCTAGATTTACGAAGAAGATACAATTATTTCAAAGTTGTCAAATTTACGGACACCTAGCTGTTAACAGGAACGGATGGCTGGCCATTGAAAAAGCGTTGTTTAAATTTTTAGACGTTAGGGCGAACACTTTTTCTTATGTATTTCATTGTTATTTTTGCGCCCTAAGTACGCGCAGATATAACAATTTCCCCTAAGGTGGGAATTAGCGTTATATATATATATATATATATATATATATATATATATATATATATATATATATATATATATATATATATATATATATATATATATATATATATATATATATATATATATATATATAATTCCGTGTGTTGGACGTAATAAATAAGGAAAAATGGAAAACAGAGTGTGCATATAGATCCAACGAATGATTTATTGAAACAGAAATTTTCGCCGCCTCCTGGCGGCTTTGTCACGGTTGGTTACGGAATCTTACCTTAAATTAGGTAGAGGTAGAACCAACATATTGAACATTACATCTCGTACAAGTTAACAAATAAATAACGTTGTTAGTAATACAAGACATGTTCTTCTAAATTGAATAAGTACGCCCGGTGGCGGTGCAGAAAAGAGTGCGAGAAATTGAAGAATAGTTTTGACAAAGGTCACACTTCTTTCTGCATGTGAAAAAGCTAGGGGAGGGAGGATTAGTCGAAGAACCACCAGTCTTGAATTTGGAGGGCGCCACTAGTTCTTTTAAGATTTTAGTTCTTCTATACGCTGGTAGAATGGAATCGTCTGGGCAAATTTCTCTAAGGGTGGGATGAGTAGAAAGCAACTTTCTGTGTCTCCGAAGTATTTTGGAAATATTAGGGAGGATGGGGTTAAATCGAGCACGAGGGGATATACCTTTCTGGTGGTTTTGGGTTTGGGTTTGAGTAGATCGTCTTGAGTTATATTAGTAGCACGACGAAATTGTCTGTCGATAAGTTTAGGGTTATAATTTTGACATAAGAGGTAGTGTTTATACTCTTTACATCTCTCGGTAAGGGTTTCGTTCATAGAACAAATTCTGCGCAAACGTAATCCAACACTGTAAGGTATTGCATTTTTTGTGTGGATTGGGTGAGAGCTACTATGTGGAAGGTAAAGATTACTATCGGTAGGTTTAGCATAGACATCAGTAGTTAAATAACCTTCTATCAAATGGATGGAAACATCTAAAACATCAATCTTACTGGTAGAATATACAAGTTCAAACTTAATAGTAGGGTACAGGGAATTAAGGAAATCAGTAAATTCATAGGGTTTGGTTAAACCATGCGTCCAAATATCGAAAATATCATCTCTGTAACGCCACCAATATCTAGGGCTGACAGGACCTTGGGTTCTAGCTTTTTCATCAATAATTCCCATGGCTAGATCGGCATAGCTACAAGCGTTTTGGGGGCCCACAGCAGTGCCATGTTTTTGGACATAATTCACGCCATTAAAGCGGCTGTTGTTGGACGTTAGGCAGAGAGTCACAGCCTCAACAATACAATCAGTGGAAGGAAATTGGTTCTCTCTGGTGTTGAGGTATTTAGAGACAGCGCGAATGCCTAAATTGTTGTCGATATTGGGGAACATGGCTACCACATCCCATGATACAAGAATAGTGTTAGCAGGTAAAGGTCCACATTTGTTGATCTCCTTAATTTTGTTGAGAAGGTCAGAGGTATCTTTGAGAAATGATGGTAAACGTTGGGCAAGCGGTTTCAGATAAAATTCAGTGAAAGCTGATAAACGTTCGATGGCAGTTCCACAACAAGAAGTGATAAGCCTTAAGGGATTACCGTATTTGTGAGTTTTTACATTACCATACGCAACACCTGGCTTAGGTTTCACTTCGGGTATCCAATTAAAAATTTCGTCACTAATTTGTTTTCTTCTTAACCACTTCTGGGCCCAGTGGGTAACTTCTTTGTGAAATTTTATGGAGGGATCTTCCGTCACTGTGTTATAATGCAAGGGGTTAGAAAGCTGTTGTTTTATCTTGTGTTGGTAATCAACCTTGTCCATGATGACGAACCGTGAGCCCTTATCTTGGATTCTAATAATTCTATCAATATTCTGTTCAATATGTTGGTTCTACCTCTACCCAGTTTAAGGTAAGATTCTGTAACCATAAATCTCACATGCTAACTAATACGCAAACTTGCGTTGTAGCTACCCATTACAATCAAAGTCCCCATCAATTGACCGATTTTGCCTTCCTTCCCATTGAAAGCATCACTGATACCATGAAAACCAACAAGAAACTCCTCATCCGTGAAATCTACTGGACTGCTCGTTTACGCACAATATGCCCTTACGGCCTTAACAAAAGAAATGAGCTTGCTTCCAAAAGGCGTATAAATTTTGCCCCTTAGACGATTAGGTATGGTACAAGTAGTTTTATGTGTTTATTGTTGTACACGTAGCTGTAAGATTCAACTGAGGAAGGTCGAAGACCGAAACGTCTTGAAATATTTTCAAGCGGAGCTGCAAAAGTTGTGTTTCTTGCTATTTGTGGTTTTTGTTTATACATTCTTTACATTATGAGAGAAACACCATCGCTTAAAAGCGCTATACTAATTAGGGGGCGCTTCTAATTATTTACATATTTACTTCACAGTACACTTTCAATCACCCGGTCTCCGGGCTTATCGGTGCGATCAGAGTCGAAAAAGGACGAGTCGTCCACTGCTCTGTATAGCGCCCCCTCAGTGAGAGATTGTCATCTTTCTGTGATGAGAACAGCCAAGACCGGCTTCATAGCCTTATTGGTTAAGGCACCTAAAGGTGGTCAATTTTTCGCTGAGGTTCATTTCATTTATTCTTTTCACTTTATACGATGCTCAGGGAAAAGCAATCGTTTCCTATTTATTTCTAATTATTTACATATATATATATATATATATATATATATATATATATATATATATATATATATATATATATATATATATATATATATGGGCAATTACACAGTAAACCAACACAGAATCATCACATATGCATATTTTGTTTTGTTAAGTAGTTCCATATGTTTTATTATGTTCAGGGCTAATCCTTAGATGTACAGAGATAGCCTAAAAAAATTCAACTTGCTCCTTCAATTTTGAAAAATATTTCTGTGTAGGCCCTATGGAAAATATAACGGTGAACATTGACATACTTCAAGAAAAATAACGGGTGTAACACATTGACATACAAAATAGAAATGGCTATTATCGAGAAAGTTTATTATGTACATACTTTGTGACATTTTCTGAGGGTAATATGTAGCATTACTTTATAACCATCCCATCAGGGGCACTCTTTGATCAATATTAAGCTCGGAAGACCATAAATTGTAAGTGTATGTCAATGTTACACCCGTTATAGAATTGTGTTCGCCCGTTATAAAAAGTGCTGATAAATTGCAGGAATAAAAAAAGTTAACCATATATGGTCCTTGCTTTATATACCTAGAGGTTACTATGTCTTTGATAATTGATAATAAACAAGGTAACACCAATTAATGATGTTCTCAGGGTAATTTATAATTGTTTGACATACACATGCATCACATAAATGTATGTCAAATATTTTCAAATATGCTTCATGAGTGCAAGGTTCATCATATTTTGATGTTACCTTGTTAATTGTCAACCATCATCACATTACAACATAAGTTATTGGCAAGGTCCATATATATGGCAAACATTTTTGAATTTCAGCATATTTCTTATAACGGGCGAACACAATTTCATTACGGGTGTAACATTGACATACATTTATAACTTATAGTCTCGTGAGCTTCATATTGATCATAAGGTGATTCCACCTGGTTTGTTATGAAGTACTGCTACATATCATCCTAGGAAAATACCAAAACCTATCCACATTATGTACTTTCTGGATTTTGTGTGCTGTATGTCAATTATGTTACACCCGTTATTTTTCTTGATGTATGTCAATGTTCGCCTGTTACGTTTTCCATTGAACCCCTGTAGATTTTGTTTTCCAATATTGAGGAAGTGAGCTGAAAATTTTTAGGCTATGTCTGTGCATCTAAAGATTAGCCTTCAACATAATAAAACACATGAAATTAACATAGAAAGGAAATTAACCCTTATGTGATGCAACTGTGTTGGTTTACTGTGTAATTGCCCATATATATATATATATGTATATATACATATATAGATATATTTAGATATATACATAAGCTGCATATATCCAGCCGTATGGATCCCATACCTGCAGACGCAACTTCGCAATCAATAAGGAGGAAAAAAGCTCAATGAAAAACCATACTGCTCCAACCGGTGCTCTTACGCAAATTTCATATATATATATATATATATATATATATATATATATATATATATATATATATATATATATATATATATATATATATATATATATATATATATATATATATATATATATATAAATAATAAGAAAGTAAACACTATTGCATTTCAAGATACAAGCTTGTTTCGTATAGGCATACGTTTGTAGCCTACACTCCTCAGTCTACAAATGCGAAGCATAACGGTTATAGAATAACAAAATGAAAATGAGAGCTGATGATGATACCCACTTTTGTTGAGAGCGTCCTGATATGGCGGTGCTGCTGCGTTAAATATCTCATCGTTAGACGATATGGAGCTGCGATTCATCCCGCCATCTCGAAACAACAGCAACGAGAAGCGCAAAAGAAAACGCAACATAACTTGGTTCAACCCCCCATACAGTGCAAACGTTGCTACCAACCTCGGTAGGAAATTCCTAAATTTACTCGAGAAATGTTTTCCCCCTGGCCATCAGTTACACCAAATACTGAACCGTAACACCGTTAAAATTAGTTACAGCTGTATGCCAAACGTGCACCAAATCATCTCCTCTCACAACAAATCGATCTTAAGAGCTGAGAAGACAGCAGAAAGTGATCAAAGTAATCAAACCTGCAACTGTCGAAGAGATAACTTATGCCCCTTAGAAGGTAATTGCCTAGCATCAGGTGTGATCTACCAAGCCTCAGTAACAAGACAGGACAACCTAAAGGTGGAAACATACGTCGGATTAACTGAAAACCCCTTCAAAACAAGATTCAACGGCCACAACAGTAGTTTTAGAAATGAAACCCAGAGGAATGCCACCACCCTCAGCCAATATATCTGGACATTAAAGGACAATAACGTACCATACTCAATCAAATGGAAAATTCTAGCACACGGAAATTCTTATTCCACATCAAGCAAGAGGTGTAATCTTTGTGTAACTGAGAAATATTTCATCATCCACAAACCTTATATGTCTTCCTTGAATAATAGGAATGAACTTGTTAGTAGCTGTAGGCACCGTAAAAAGAAGCTGTTATGTCATAATAACTTTTTATAACGAAGCATAGAGTGCTTACCTTACTGATCTGTAAAACACTTAGATTTTGTGCGTATTTAAATAACCCGCGCACTCTTAAGCTATTTTGCGCGTTCTAGTTCTGCAGATAATACTTTCTTCTGTGGACGTCATAATGGGCGCTTAACCTCTATGACGTGTCTATAACACGCGCGTCTCATTTTCATTTTGTTATTTTATAACCGTTATGCTTCGCATTTGTAGACTGAGGAGTGTAGGCTACAAACGTATGCCTATACGAAACAAGCTTGTATCTTGAAATGCAATAGTGTTTACTTTCTTATTTATTTATACTCACTCCCATCAGGTGAGCACTGTATCCAGTGTTGTTTCACTATCTTTAACCATATATATATATATATATATATATATATATATATATATATATATATATATATATATATATATATATATATATATATATATATATATATTTATATATATATATATATAGATGAATGAGAGGCTTGGATAACAACGATATTCCGGTGTATGCCCAGGATCCAGAGGATTCTCAAAATTCTTGTTAAAAATTATTTAAAATTGAAAATGAAAGTTAAAACTAGAATTGCAACTGCACATACAATGATAAAAAATTTCGCTTCATTCGAGCCGAGGAAGGCTGGATAAAATAGTCGAAAGCTTCTCGAATCACGGTGTCTTTTTATCATTGTATGTGCAGTTGCAATTCTAGTTTTAACTTTCATTTTCAATTTTAAATAATTTTTAACTAGAATTCTGAGAACCCTTTGGATCCTGGGCATACACCGGAATATCGTTGTTATGCAAGCCTCTCATTCATCTATTTACATTAGTATCTTGGAAAACTGTTGAATGAACTTTTGATCCGATGTTCCGCTACCCCATGAAGCAGGCGTTCACAATTAGAAACCTATGGTCCAAGAGCATGCGACTCCACCATCACAACACTCTTCTGAATACCTATTTAGAGAAGAACCTTATTCCTAAAGGACTGCAATTAAAATTCAACCTAGCCCTAGGCACTCAAGACCATGACCTAAGGAACCAATGCAATCAGCACTTAAGCTCAGCATCTGTGAACATCTTGAAAGAGTTAATTTCTTACACCAGGAGCGAAGCTGGTAGGATTGAATCTATCCTGGACAACGAACGGCAGTCCTTATTTCGCAATTTTAATAGAGGACTAACAATTTCAGTGTGGAACAGTGCTAAACAACGAGCTCAGAATTTAAAACTCAGCTTGGATGCCAAATTGTCGTTAAAATTAGCCAGGGATGAGGCCCCTCCGATCAGTCAAACTGTTAAACTAAGCAAGGGACGTAAAAATAGAAGATTTAATGCATCCTTAAGGAAATCTAGTGCCAGGAGGGCACAAAAGAAGCGTAATCTTGTACCGGAATCATTACCCAACCACCAGCCGCAATATCCCCACGGTCAATCTGTGTAATACTGGATGTAGTACAGCAGCTACCAATCTATTATCCAGGGGCCCTTCGTTTTGCCCAACTCCTCGTGATATCAACTGGTTGAAAGTAAGGGAAGACATAGATAACTTTAACAGAAGACTTCGTCTCGCAGTTTACTTTGACGGTTCTGAAACCTCCACTAAGGATGATCGATTTTCCAACTTACACCATCAATTAGGAATTCGTTCTAAGTGGCAACCTCCCAAATCAAGAGATCCAGCTGTCGAAAACTTTATTTCTGCAATTTCCAGGGACATTTTGGATCCCAAGAATGTTCGTCGCACTAGGGAAAATTTAACTAAGGCTGAGCGTAAAGCCCTTTACGATCTTAAGAATTCTGATTCGTTATGTATATCCACACAGGATAAAGGAGGTAAATTTGTGTTGTTGGATAATTCCGAATATGACAGGAAAATTTTAACCCAGCTTTCTAATCCGCTACACTATTCTCAGATTGACGAGGATCCTACCCAGGATATCCTAACGGTGGTTGCCAACTGGGCTTCCAAATGGGTAAGCAAAGGTCAAATTGATGATAAGATAGCTGAATGGGTAGTTAATAGGGATGCCAAACCAGGCAAAGCATTTGGCACTGTAAAAACCCACAAGGAAGGGAACCCCATTAGGCTTATTACTTCGGGTTGTAACACGGCTATTGAAAATCTCTCTGCTTTTACAGAGATTTTTCTCAAGCCGATTGCCCAAAAGAGCCCCTCTTACGTTAGAGATACTACTGACTTTCTTAATAAACTTCAGAAATTTAGTCGTACCCCTTTACCTCCTTCCACTTTACTGGTTTCATGGGACGTTACTGCTATGTTTCCCAACATAGACAATATGTTAGGGTTAAAAGCCGTAAAGGAAGCATTGACCAATAGAACATCTGACTTACCCTGCAACGACTGTATTGTTGAAGCAGTTGAAATTTGTTTAAAATACAATAACTCTAGTTTCAAAGGTAATAATTTTTTACAAATCCATGGCACCGCTATGGGACCCAAGAATGCATGCAGTTATGCCGACATAGCCATGAGTTACATAGACAAAGTAGCTACTACAGAGGGCCCATTTAAGCTTTTAAGCGTGGCCCCACGGTCTTGACGCTTTGCAGGAATTTACCACATTTATTAACTCTATATACCCCACTATCAATTTTGTAGTTAGGTTATCAGAATCTTAGCTCGAATTTCTGGATATTTTGGTTATGTTAAATAATGGTATTATTTCCACGGACGTGTTCTCTAAACCTACGGACGGTCATCTTTATTTATTACCATCTAGCTCTCATCCTAAACATCAGGTGAAGAGCATACCGTACAGCATTGCATTGAGGCTGAAACGTATTTGTTCCACCCCTGAATTATTACGCAATCGTTTTATTGAATATAAGAATTATTTAATAGCTAGAGGCTATGATCCCCAGCTGGTGGAGGACCAATTCCACAAGGCGAGCATATTACCAAGATCTGCCTTACTAAATCCTGTCAAAAAGAATAACTCTAGTCGAAAATACCCTCTAGTCCTCGATTTCAATCCAGCATTACCGAATGCTCATTCTATTATACGGAAACATATCCACATTCTTCATAGTTCGCCCCTCATGACCAACATTTTCCCACACAATTCAATCTTTACTGCATATAGAAGAGGTAAATCCCTTAAGGATTTACTGAAGAAATCGCAACCGCCTTATCGTACTAATGGAGGGAGCACTATTTCCAAACTGGGGTGTTTTAAATGTGAACGGAAGAAATGTGACCTTGGCACCAACTTTCTCACACAAAGTTCTACCTTTCATAGTTGTGTCACTAAGAAAACTTACGCTATTAAGAGTTTTGTTTCCTGTACTAGTGCTTGCGTAATTTATGCAGCAACTTGTTTTAAATGTAATTTGCAATATGTTGGGTCTACCTCTACGGAATTTAAGGTAAGGTTTAGAAATCACAAATCCGATCTTCTCAATAATCGGGGTAGATGTGAATTAGCAGTCCATTATAATGCTTCTCCCCATCAGCTGTCGGACATCAAGTTTATAATTATTGAACACACTTACAGTAAGTCTAATATTGATACCGTCCTCACCAAAAGAGAGGGTTATTGGCTTGCCCAATTGAATACCTTATTTCCATTGGGTCTCAATAAAAGAAAGGAATTTAACTCATCTAAAAGAATCAGCTACCTACGGTAAAGCCCAGATTCAATTTTTCCCGGTGGTTTCCATGTTTGATGTTCTTGCCTAACACTCCTTCCAGGCCCCTTTTATCTTCCATCAGTTTTTAGCTTTCTGGAGGATTCTCGCTGCCCCTGTGCAGCAATTTTACAGCTGGTTTTAAGCTTCTCGAATCACGGTGTCTTTTTATCATTGTATGTGCAGTTGCAATTCTAGTTTTAACTTTCATTTTCAATTATATATGTATATATATAAAGAAAGTATAAACAAAAACACAAATAGCAAGAAACACAACTTTTGTAGCTCCGCTTGATAATATTTCAAAACGTTTCGGTCTTCGACCTTCCTCAGTTGAATCTAACAGCTACAACAATAAACACATAAAACTACTTGTACCATACCTAACCGTCTAAGGGGCAAAATTTATACGCTTTTTGGAAGCAAGCTCATTTCTTTTGTTACGGCCGTAAGGGTATATTGTGCGTAATTGAGCAGTCCAGTAGATTTCACGGATGACGAGTTTTTTGTTGGTTTCCATGGTATCAGTGATGCTTTCAATGGGAAGGAAGGCAAAATCGGTCAATTGATGGGGACTTTGATTGTAATGGGTAGCTACAACGTAAGTTTGCTTATTAGTTAGCATGTGAGATTTATGGTTACGGAATCTTACCTTAAATTGGGTAGAGGTAGAACCAACATATTGAACATTACATCTCGTACAAGTTAACAAATAAATAACTTTGTTAGTAATACAAGACATGTTCTGCTAAATTGAATAAGTACGCCCGGTGGCGGTGCAGAAAAAAGTGCGAGAACTTGAAGAATAGTTTTGACAAAGGTCACACTTCTTTCTGCATGTGAAAAAGCCAGGGGAGGGAAGATTAGTCAAAGAACCACCAGTCTTGAATTTGGAGGGCGCCACTAGTTCTTTTAAGTTTTAAGTTCTTCTATACGCTGGTAGAATGGAATCGTCTGGGCAAATTTCTCTAAGGGTGGGATGAGTAGAAAGCAACTTTCTGTGTCTCTGAAGTATTTTGGAAATATTAGGGAGGATGGGGTTAAAATCGAGCACGAAGGGATATACCTTTTTGGTGGTTTTGGGTTTGGGTTTGAGTAGATCCTCTTGAGTTAGATTAGAAGCACGACGAAATTGTATGTCGATAAGTTTAGGGTTATAATTTTGACATAAGAGGTAATGTTTATACTCTTTACATCTCTCGGTAAGGGTTTCGTTCATACAACAAATTCTACGTAAACGTTATTCAACACTGTAAGGTATTGCATTTTTTTGGTGTGGATTGGGTGAGAGCTACTATGTGGAAGGTAAAGATGACTATCGGTAGGTTTAGCATAGACAACTGTAGTTAAAAAACCTTCTATCAAATGGATGGAAACATCTAAACATTTAGCTTACTGGTAGAATATACAAGTTCAAAGTTGAGGTATTTAAAGACAGCGCGAATGCCTAAATTGTTGTCGATATCACTTCTTGTTGTGGAACTGCCATCGAACGTTTATCAGCTTTCACTGAATTTAATCTGAAACCGCTTGCCCAACGTTTACCATCATTTTTCAAAGATACCTCTGATCTTCTCAACAAAATTAAGGAGATCAGCAAATGTGGACCTTTACCTGCTAACACTATTCTTGTATCATGGGATGTGGTAGCCATGTTCCCCAATATCGACAACAATTTAGGCATTCGTGCTGTCTCTAAATACCTCAACACCAGAGAGAACCAATTTCCTTCCACTGATTGTATTGTTGAGGCTGTGACTCTATGCCTAACGTCCAACAACAGCCACTTTAATGGCGTGAATTATGTCCAAAAACATGGCACTGCTATGGGCCCAAAAAACGCTTGTAGTTATGCCGATCTAGCCATGGGCATTATTGATGAAAAAGCTAGAACCCAAGGTCCTGTCAGCTCTAGATATTGGTGGCGTTACAGAGACGACATTGTTGATATTTGGAGGCAACTCCATGAATGTATTGATTTCCTTAATTCCCTGTACCCTACTATTAAGTTTGAACTTGTATATTCTACCAGTAAGATTGATGTTTTAGATGTTTCCATCCATTTGATAGAAGGTTTTTAACTACAGATGTCTATGCTGAACCTACCGATAGTCATCTTTACCTTCCACATAGTAGCTCTCACCCAATCCACACAAAAAATGCAATACCTTACAGTGTTGGATTACGTTTACGTAGAATTTGTTCTATGAACGAAACCCTTACCGAGAGATGTAAAGAGTATAAACATTACCTCTTATGTCAAAATTATAACCCTAAACTTATCGACATACAATTTCGTCGTGCTTCTAATCTAACTGAAGACGATCTACTCAAACCCAAACCCAAAACCACCAAAAAGGTATATCCCTTCGTGCTCGATTTTAACCCCATCCTCCCTAATATTTCCAAAATACTTCGGAGACACAGAAAGTTACTTTCTACCCATCCCAACCTTAGAGAAATTTTCCCAGATGATTCCATTCTACCAGCGTATAGAAGAACTTAAAACTTAAAAGAACTAGTGGCGCCCTCCAAATTCAAGACTGGTGGTTCTTTGACTAATCTTCCCTCCCCTAGCTTTTTCACATGCAGAAAGAAGTGTGACCTTTGTCAAAACTATTCTTCAAGTTCTCGCACTTTTTTCTGCACCGCCACCGGGCGTACTTATTCAATTTAGCAGAACATGTCTTGTATTACTAACAACGTTATTTATTTGTTAACTTGTACGAGATGTAATGTTCAATATGTTGGTTCTACCTCTACCCAATTTAAGGTAAGATTCCATAACCATAAATCTCACATGCTAACTAATAAGCAAACTTACGTTGTAGCTACCCATTACAATCAAAGTCCCCATCAATTGACCGATTTTGCCTTCCTTCCCATTGAAAGCATCACTGATACCATGGAAACCAACAAAAAACTCGTCATCCGTGAAATCTACTGGATTGCTCAATTACGCACAATATACCCTTACGGCCGTAACAAAAGAAATGAGCTTGCTTCCAAAAAGCGTATAAATTTTGCCCCTTAGACGGTTAGGTATGGTACAAGTAGTTTTATGTGTTTATTGTTGTAGCTGTTAGATTCAACCGAGGAAGGTCGAAGACCGAAACGTTTTGAAATATTATCAAGCGGAGCTGCAAAAGTTGTGTTTCTTGCTATTTGTGTTTTTTGTTTATACTTTCTTTACATTATGAGAGAAACACCATCGCATCCTAATTTTTGGATCCTTTTGCGGAGAGCTTATTGTTTGGGTATGTTGAGCTTTTTTATTCTTGATTATATATATATATATATTGATATATATATATATATATATAGATTGATATATATATATATATATATAGATTGATATATATATATATATAGATTGATATATATATATATATATATATAGATTGATATATATATATATATATATATAGATTGATATATATATATATATATATAGATTGATATATATATATATATATATATATATATATATATATATATAAATATATATATATATATATATATATATATATATATATATATATATATATATATATATATGAAATTTGCGTACGAGCACCTCCCGTAGGACGACCGGTTGGAGCAGTATGGTTCTTTATTGAGCTTTTTTCCTCCTTATTGATTGCGAAGTTGCATCTGCAGATATGGGATCCATACGGTTGGATATATGCAGCTTAGAAACACGGGAACTTTGGAAGTTCCCTTTTCGGCCATGGTGGGGGGTGTATATCCCAAAGATTTCTTGAACATTCTGCAAACTGATGGTGGCGCTCTACTTAGATATTTTTGCTACATTTCATCCTCCCAGTTTTCGGTTCAGCCGTTCCCGAGCTGCACCCTGGCAAGTTCGTGACCCCTAATGCAGACTGTGCTTAAAAAGTCTTGAGAACTTTTATATCACATTCATTTTTATGCGGTTGAAATCGTATCTTATACTGAAAGCAAGCAGTACTTGTTCAATCATGTGTTAATTTCTTATATTTTCTCCAGGCGAGCCTAGTCGTTAAGAGGTTCTTCCATGAAAATTCAGAATACTTGAGTAAGAAGCAAACACTATACTTTTAAACTGTGGAAACTGAGCTGCTGTAAAATGGAAGCCATCACGTGGTATCTTCTGGTTCTATCGATGGCAGTTACTGCTTTCGGGGGAAGTCTCAACTCAACTTTGTCTCCGTCTTCTTCATCGATAGGACCGACTGAGGAACGTAAGAGGACCTTTCCTGTGATTTATTTGCAATGAATGATTTGAATATGATCAACAATTGCTGCTCACTTGTTTGCAGTTAATGCTGCAAGCTTTGAACTGCATTGAATAATATGAACATTGCTTTTGATTCCTTGCCGCAGACAGGGATGGAACCGATTCGATGGTGATGTTGTTTGGGTGGGTGTACGTGAGTGTGTTTGTGATTTTTTGCTTGCAGCAGCGGCCCAAGAATGTCAAATTGGGGTGAAGGCAAACTGAGGGAAAAGGAAAATGCTGGGGAAAAGATTATCACTGGAAGCGCGAAGTCTTCCGGGCGGGGTCCAGGGGGGGGGGGGGAGCCCCCAAAGCTCTGAGGTTTTAGCATATCTCTGGGCGAATAATTACGTCCCAGGAGAGGTAATTATTTGATTTTTTGGTTGATCTAACTCCAAGTTTAACAACTTTTTGCTGTGAGAGTATCGTTTCACATTTGTGCGGTGCAACGGGGTACCACTATACTAGTCAGTTGCTTAACCAGACTTTTTCATTTGGGTGGGGTGCTGGGAATGGGCAAAGAATTAAACGTAGCACGTAGCCTACAGATATAATTGATGGATGCATGATGGAGAATAAGAAACAACGGAAAATAAATGAAGTACGCTATGTACCACACCGCGTACTGCCAAGACAGGGCAACTTTGTATCATTAGTGATATGCGTACCACATGTAGACTGAAAACCCCTGACCTAATTAGAAGGATATAAGCTTACCTAAAAGGCATGTAAGCAAACTTTTCCTTGCACGTTAACCCAGGCGCCAGTGCACTCCTACCCCCACCACCAACACAAAAAGTCCACGTACCTTTTGATTCTAGCAACTTTATTTTCGGGGAAGGGGCAATGCCCTCCCCCCGGCCCCCTCTAAAGACAGGAATGGAGGACAGTTTTATATTTGAGTATATAGATTAGCCATGTTGAAAAGATGAACCCAATTGATTTTGGTGGGGATAAAAGGTCATCTGAGGTCATTGTTGCTAAATCTGCGAAAACCTCAAATAGCGCTTGTTAACAAAATAAATCAAGATGGAAATGAACCGCACTTTTCATATTTGACATATACATTTATCATGTCGGTTGGAAGATTTCTATTGTTTTTGTGGTTAAGGTCAAATATCATTTGAGGTCACAAGACGTTTCACTTCAAAAACCGTGCATTTAGCTTCAGTTTTTATTTTTCACCCCTAGAGAGTTTGAAGTTTATTATCTTCACTCTTGCTTATTTTACCCGATGAAAAGACTCCCCCATGCCTACTGTCCTCCACAAAATGTTTGTCCTCTCCAGTCTCTTCAATGGCCACAGGTCCGAAGGGGTTGTTTTTACAGTTTCTAAGATTGCAATGATGGATGATTTTCGTATTTTTCGTGTGGAAAGGAAGGAGCATAATGTTTTGGTGAAAGGACAAAGGTTATTTGCTTTCACCGGAAGTAAATTTGGGAAAACCTTGCTAAATATAATGAGGGAAAGAACTTTGCTTTTGATGGATATCAGCCAGCTCACCAGAGGTCAAATGACAGGTCCCGAGGGGTCAAATGCTTGATCACGAGAGGTCAAATGCCAAATCGATAGTGACCACATGCCATGTCACCAGGGGTCAAATGTTGGATCATCAAAGTTCAAATGACAGGTCACAAGAGGTCAAATGCCAGGTTTGGTTAGTAAAGGAAGCCATATTGTTTGGGGCAGGTCAGGCTCTGTAAGGAAATTTTGTGAGCTCTGCAACGGACCGACATAGGTCACTCCGGCGGTGCCTCTGAGAAATGCCAAGACGCTCCCAGGCGTTCTTTCGTGATGAATTTGATTGGTTGGAAAATTTTACCCGACATGCAATTTTGTTTCTGACAAGGATGCCGTGAGTGGACCTCGTGAAGTCATCTGGGCCTCCAGCCATTAAAAGGTAGAATTTCCCAATAATATCAGAGACTATCATCTGTGGTCACCAGAGGTCAAAACGCAAAATTTCACTTTTGGCAAGGAATCACTGCGCCTTGTGGCTTTCTGCTTTATAAGGGTATTATGGCTTTTTTTTAAATACCATATACTTACACTTACGATACCACATTGTAAAAACGTAAAACAAAAAGATGTCGAAGAGGTTTGTATGCAGTAAATACCTTATAGGTGAATCAGCATTCAAATAATTACCTCCAGAAAGTCACATGCATGATTCAATGAGTATATTACATATCAATACCGGACTTCCTAATACGCTATTGGCAGGTGTTGGGTTGATCGTGCATCAAATATCGGTACTAATGAGTTGAAATTTCTACAGAGCTAGGATAAATGAATACCATGACTTGTCATCACAGATAAGGTTTTTTGAATAAGCTGTAGCAGTTTGCAAAATTAGTGATCCCCGTAATTTTGCTCACATATCGCTTCTGTAGTAGGAAGAAGACTATTATTGGTAGCCCTTTCACTCTTATGGTAATTATCTCCCTATCCCTTCACTCAGCGGTGACCAGTTCTCTCACAGTGGTAGGCCTTATCATCATCGTCGTCGTAGTCATCATTGTAGCCTTCATTTGCCTTTGTTGCATCGTTTGCTTCATACGTTGTTTCAAAATGCGGTAAGCTTGAATACTCTCATCTACAATACCTCCTAAATATTGACCTCAATTCAACATATGTTATTGTAGATAACAGCATATGCAATCATTCCAAGATACTTAGTCGGATGTTACACTTTTTCATGGCAAAGTGATTTTAATTGTAAACGTGTTTGTTAACGTGTTTATGACAGGGTTTTGCTCATGCTAGTGAGCTTTAGATTGCACGACGCAAACATCAGCTACAGCGTAATGACATTACTTGCGTCGCTCCCACCTCCCTCCCCCGCCCCACAAAACCTAAGCTTTCGCTGGATGGAGCGTCCCACAATGAAGAAACGGATAACGCTCAAGATTAACGTGGCGCGGAAATGTAGGTGTGTAGTTTCAACATTAGTTTTGAACACGCTGTGTTTACTAATGCAATCGTATGAAGCGCTATTTTTTATTAGCGTAGGTTGATATCTTTCTACAAATAAAATCAGATCAAGCGCGAGTTCTGTTCGGTTTACTTTATGGATTATAATTGGGATTAGAGTAAGATTAGGGTTTAGCTAGTGCTCCTGAAATTCTGCGGCAACCACACCTTCTTAAAGTCCAATGTGGAATTTAAAATCTAGATAAAGTACAGCAGTCTTTCAAAAACGGTAGCCGGTCGTTTCAATCCATGCGTGACATGCCCTCAAACACAAATAAAATTTTGGTTAAACGTTGAAATGCCATTGTAATTTACGTACAATTTACAACTTGAATTCTTTAAAAATGTAGCGTATGCAGTTGCCATGAGACAATTATTAGATCGGGCAAACAAAGGCCAAACTTGTATCCGGGCAGCAGTTACTGATATTCTACTTGACCAACTCTCATTTTGCAGCAACATAACAACGTCACCATATGGTTATAAAAAAACAGCGCTCCGTGCGATTGCGTTCGATTCGGGTGCATAAAAAATATGATACATACTCTAAAACTACTCTCCCGCGGCAAGTTATACTACAGTGGCGTATGTTTTGACTCGTGCGTTTCCGTTGGCGTGATCCTTTTTAGCTAAAGCAAGCTTAGAATTTCTCTGGTTTCCCCTATTTCCACAACTTGGTGAAGCGTTTTCACTATAGAAATCCTTAGCTTAAGCTGGAAGGAGCTGGATTTCAAAACTCGCACTGGACTTGAAGAAGGTGAAGATGTCGCAGAATGTTAGGAGCACTAACTAAGCCTTAACCCTGAACCTTAATCTAACTTTAACCCTAACCCCAACCGTAATCCATAAAACCGACCGAACAGAATTCCTTCATGACCTACGTTCATTTTAGTAATAGGCCCACGTCACTATATGCTCTTAAAAACAACGCTCGTTACGTTTGGGTTCGAAAACACACAGTCGGTTACGCCTACAATAAGAAAGGTGTACAAAACTAATTCTGGAACCAAACATTTACGTCTCCGCGGCACGTGAGCCTTTGGCGTCATCTATTTTGTTACTATCGGACTCTCCTTCAAGCTAAAGGTTAGGATATCTCTGGCATAGAACAGAGGATTTGTAGGGCGCGCTGATTTTATTAGGCGTATGGTGAAATGTTGCTTAAAATGAACGCGGGTAAAGAAAATATGCCGCAGAATTTTCTCTACATTAATGGGGTCAGTGTGGGGGCTTGGTTAATGAACTAGGGTTGTTCCTTGGTTAGATTAGCCTGGATCAAGGATTAGGGTGAAGTTAGTGCTTTTAGCATTCTGCGGAAGTTTCACTCTCTTCAAGCAGGGCGAGGACTTTAAAATGTTCGGCAGTCATTTAAACTGTAACCGGTCATTTCAGCCTACAAACACAAGTAAAAAATTGGTTGAAGTGTCATTTCAATTTACCTACAAGTTACAACAATAAATTTTCATGAAAGTAGCGTGTGCAGTTGTAACAAAAAATTTTGCCAAAGTAAAGGCCAAACTAGAACCCCGGAGGCACTTAGTAGTACTCTGCCTGACCGGCGTTCACTTGCAGTAACATGCCCCATTCGATTGCGTTCGATACGGGTGCATAAAAATACGATACATCCCATAAAGCTACCTCCTTGCGGCACGTGGCCCTACAATAGCGTTTCTATATGCGTGCTCCTTCCCGCTAAAGCTTAGGATTTCTATTTCATAGACAAAAGAGACCATAAGCTTTAGCTTGAAGGAGCGTCCCGCAATAAGAATATGGATGTCGCACAAGGGTCACCAGCCGCGGGAATGTGGGTGGTTCCAGCATTTCTCTTGTACACCCTCCTCCCTTAGTGCGTAACCGAATGTGTGTTTTACAAGGCAATCGTACGGAGCGCTGTTGTGACATGGTGAACGCGGGTAAAACAGAATACTGCAAACATTTCCTATGAGTGCACAATAGAGATTATGCACTTGACGTCAGCGCGTATCAATTTGGCATGCTGGATGGAAATGTTCAAAGGCAGTCGTTGTGCTACCGAAACGCGTGCACAACAGCACCTTAGTAACAATTGTTATAAAATGGACGCCTGTTTGGAAAACCAGAGGGACGCGCAAGGGGAAAAGTAGGTGCATAAGCCCTATAGAGATTTTGACACTGGATGGAATAGATCAAGGGTGGTCGTGATGTTACCGAAAAGCGGGCACAACAGCACCTTAGTCACAGTTCTTGTAAAACGGACGCCTGGATGGCAAAAAAGAGTGATGTGCTACGCAGTGACGTAGTTGCATAAGCCCTATACATGAGAATGAGATATTACAGTGTAGGGTCAGTGTGGAGGTTTCGTTAATAGGTTAGGGGCGGCTAGTATGGCCTCAACCCTTCCTTTTTTGCCAGATCAACAATAAAACATACGAGAAATAAGCAATGCATCTCCCTCACTTCGATGCTTTCCTTAAGTCTTAGCCCCCTTTTGGAATGTCTGTGTCCGCGCCAGCAGCCTATGCCACTGGCTATACATAGACGAATATAGTTGAAATTACCTCACCATGTCGACTTCCTTAGCAAAGGGTGTCAACATGGTAACAAAACATTATCTCACTATGTCGACCTCCTTAAATAGAATGTTGATGTGGTAACATAAGTTATCTCACCATACCAACTTCCTAAGGGAGCACACTACCATCAATTTCTCCGTTGACTTACACACTGTTTTGCCTCCATTAAATGCCCCCACAGCCCGGTCTTAAATTATTGAACACCCCACTAAAGCTACCCCTAACATGAAAGCTAAGGATTTGGCCAATCATGGCATTACACGTTCATCATATCATGACCGTTTAGATTTTGAGCTACATGGGGAGGAAGTTTATGGACTCTGCAGCCACTCCTATTAATCCGCCAAGAGACGGAAATCTCCTTTTTTTCACACTCACCACTGAAATAGTCTAAATTACCTTCAACCCATCCCAATTTCGCATCACTTGCACATTAACATCTACTCTTTTGTATCCACGAAACATAAGCAGCAACTGATTGTTCTGTTGTGAACAGTTTCACTCAAAGAGGACCTAAAATTGACGGTGTACTTTGGAACTTCTTTTCCCGGCACGACCGTTCTGCTAATGGTTGTGTGCTCCCTTAAGGGATATGAAATTTGGATTCGCTTTTCCAAACTTTTTAGACTCATTTCCATAAACACTTCTAACTCAGAGTATGTCACATTTAAATTTTTCATTGCTTCCACCCCACTTGATGCTGGTCATAGGGTCTGTTCTGTGCACGAACAGCTACACCCGGGTGTGTGAGAATCTCCATATACCTCACACCGGATCACTTGTAAAAACAATTTGTTGCACTGATTTTCATTTCCAACTAAAGTTTTCTTTTGCGGTGAAGCATGTTCTTTACAAAAATTTGAAAAATTAATATACAGAATTGCCTTAATTCAGTCGCTGTGATGATGCAGTCCATCCAACCATAAAGTCATAGCACTCAATGCAAGTCTGGAAGGAAAAAAAAGGAAGAGGGAAATGAAATCATTAATGTGATAGACTATGTTTAGCTTTCTGACTTTATAACCATGGAGCAGGTGTAAAAGATGCCCTTTCTTTCGTTATTGGAAAATGACGCAAAGTGACGGAAATTACCTGTTTTTCACACCCAGTAGTGAAATAGTCTAAGTTACCTTCAACCCATCCCAATTTCGCATCACTTGCACATTAACATCTTTTCCTTCATATCCACGAAAAATAAGCAGCAACTGATTGTTCTGTTGTGAGCAGTTTACACTCAAAGAGGACTTAAAACTGACGGTGTACTTCGGAACTTCTTATCCCGGCAAGGTCGTTCTGCTAATGGTGGTGTGTCTCCCTAAGCACAGGATGTAGACAAAGCAAGATAAATCATATAACCATGTCGACTTCTTAAGGAACTACACATTTTTTAAATTTACCCTTATTAACTATTACAATTTATTTTTCACGGTCTTGTCAGTCGAAAATTTCGCGCAATTTCGCATCTCGGCTCCTTGAGAGGCCAAATATTTTCAAAATGGCGATCACTCAACATGCTGCATACTCACCCACCCCTCCCTTGTACATGCTCACGCGCCGACGGCCTTGACAGAAAAACTGCCTACGCCACTCCGTACAGCCATGCTTTTCACGTCAGAGCCAAACAGAGCCTACAAAAACGAAGGATCAGCTGCCAACTAGTGACTTAGAAACGCCCAATATCACCTCTGAATGGCATTTAACTTTGCATTAAACTAAGTTAAGCGGCATTTTATGAATACCATTTTGTTCCAACTATGTAGTCTTAGTTTGCAACTTAGACCTAAAATAGTTGCCAATCAGGCCTAGAAGGGTTTTAAGAATATCGGCCTAGTAAACTATGGAACAAGCAACTAACCAACTAGCAGCCTGCTAAGGCTTAGTTGGCTGCTAGTTTAGTTGGCTTTTATGAATATCGGACCAGGCTGAAGTTCAGTCGTTGTCTTTTTAATTAAAATCACGAACACTGCGATGCTCATAAAACTACCTTTAGATTTGGCTCACATACTGTTCAATTTTTGTGCTATTGAATTCGGGGGAAATCCAAGGAAACTACTTTTGATCTCGACATGCTTTAACGAACCCATATTGAGACTTGAACGTTACATTCTGGGACAAAGTTAAATTCTGGATCAAAGGTAAAAAAACTGACCGTAGGATGGCTTCGAGTTACAAAAGCCCTCTCGCACCATGGAAGTGCTACCTCGGAGGTAGTATTTCCATGCCCGCACCAACACATTGAATATAGGCTGTTTGTCTGTAACCATGAAAGTACTGCCTCGGATGCTGTAACCTATTCTCCGTGGCATTCGCTATCTGCCACACACGTGACTGAGTGAAAGGCACATGACTTGTAGTCGACACGAAATAGTCTTAGGCTATTCCTTTTTAATGTCATATTTGAAGAAATATGTTTGCCAATGCTTAGTGTACTATAGCATTCCTAGACACCACGCAACGCATGAACAAAAACAAAGAACTACGCCACAGGATCGTTCTTGATTAATCTAGTGTAGTACACGACGTCGAGGAGAACAACCTGTTTAAGTTAGCCTCTTCTGCAACTGCAGATGAGGTGAGTCATTACCTCCAGGTGCAATCGTGTGTGATATAATGGTTCCACTCTTGCTTGTGTTTCGACTTTTAATGATCTGGATCTGGATGCATACTTTGCAACACTCCAGGTGGAGTCAAACGGGGGGGGGGTTGCAAAGAGTCAGTCCTCTCGTCTCAGGGACGTGAGATCCTGGAGGTCAGCAATATCCTGGGAGACCGGTGATTCCAGCCTCTGACGGTGCGAGGAAACTGTATTTAGCTTATGAAAAAGGCTGTACTTTCGTCGGCTTTTCCATGTGTTCAAGACAATGAGATAGGTTCCATGTTTGGTAAGTTTCCTCGTTTTTATAAACCAACATTTATTTCCTCTACCGCCTTTATATAGGCCTTCATGAAAATTGCATTGAGGTTATTCACCTTGTAATTTGACTTCTATTTCCACATGTTTCGTTATGACTATTGAAAAACCAAAGAGACTGTTCCGCTACGAGAACTCCTGTTCTGGTGAGTATTTAAATTAACCTTCAATACTATGTATCACTCATGTAAATATTCATTGTTTTATGTTTGAAACAATGTTTTCATGTAAATTTCCATGAAATCTTATAACTTGGAGTTAACTTTACTTTAACAAGAAAATCGGTTTGCTTTTAGTACATTTTATTACCAAGATCGATAGTGTCAGACAGAATATGGAAACCCATTCGTTCATCATAATGGAAACTAATGAACAAAGCTCGAGCAT
This sequence comes from Holothuria scabra, assembly GCA_037179385.1. Classification (NCBI taxonomy): domain Eukaryota; kingdom Metazoa; phylum Echinodermata; class Holothuroidea; order Aspidochirotida; family Holothuriidae; genus Holothuria; species Holothuria scabra. The sequence goes on along the minus strand of CM074201.1, from coordinate 27,047,670 downwards.
ACTCCACTTCATCTAAAACTTGTAATCTCTGTCTGGAAGAAAAGTTCTTCATTTTACTCAAACCTTCCTTAGCAACTCTAAATAAAAGAAACGAACTGGTAAGCTCTTGTAGACACAGGAGCAAACATCTACTGTGTAACTATTCTAATAGGTAATGTATCTTGGTTCGCTGTACACCGTTCGTGCCTGTTCACATCGAACACGGAACGAACACGTGCTTAAAAACGGACACGTTCAAAAGCAGCGAACATATACGTATCTAACGTTATTGACATCATTCTACTTCAGGCTTCTGAGGAGTGAGGACCTACATTATTGGCCCTTACGGAACAGTTCTGTAAAGCTATGTTGTAAGAACTTATTGCAACCTTTTCAATATTACAGCTCCCTTCACAGGGTTGAGCACTTTGCCATTGCCTGGTTGACATTACTAATTAATTTTTACTATTACGGTTATATATATTTATATATTATTTGACTAGAAAATATTTTGCAATGATTTTGTTTCGAACACTAACATAATTTATGTTCAAATGAGTAAATTTTATTTTGTGAGGACTATTTTCATTATTATTGAAATATATTTTTGTCGCTGACAGCATTTTGCTTTGTCTGCCTTCTTGGTTTACCTGAATTCCAGCCAACATGTTCTAAAGTTTAAAATTTCATTAAATGTAGCACAACATACACAGTTTTTAGAAGAAAAGCCATGACCTTTGTACTTTTTGAGGATTATTTTCCTTATAACTATAGTACATAGTAGTTTCAATACAGACGGCCATTTTGTTTCTTACGCCATCTTCCTTGAACTTGACCAGAAAAGAAATGTCTGAAACTTATTTTTATTATGGTTATCCATATTACAATTTGGACTTATGACTATAATTTCTGTTTTTATTGTAAACTGACATAGTTACCTCATTGGCGGCCACGTTGCTTTTCCGCCATCTTGGATGACCTCAATAAGAATAAATTGCCATCAAAATATAATTTCGATTTATATGTCATATAATATATCCACATAATCTGGGCAGCTATGTTTAAATTGTTTTTAACGATTTTTTTTTCAAACTATTTTTATAAATTTTGATCGTTGTCTTGACGGCCATTTTGTGATTTCCGCCATCTTGATTAGGTTGAGGTTCTGCACAAAATATTTAAGTCAATGCTTCAAAAAACGGTATCATCACATACCAAAATATTTAGAATTCTGATTGAAATAAATTTTTAATTAATATTTTTTATAATTTTTTTTAACTTAGTTTCTCCATTTAACCCACTGTTTAACTTAGTGTCTTCATTTTTCCCACTCTTTGACAATTAACCTACTTCCCTTTGTCACAGAAGCAAATGTATAGAAAACAATTTAACGTTGCACTGTTAAAAATTTCTGTAAATTTGCAGACTTTTTTAACTTAAACTTTTTGTATTTTACTTTTAATAGAGATTTTCTCTATCTTGTCAGAAACTTTGTATTGCGACAAAAATAAAGGTTGTTTAACATATTTTTTTCTGTTCATTTGAAAAACCATTTCTGTCTGCTATTTTAACCAAATTTTACTGCTTTGTAAATATTTCCTGTAAATTTAAAGAAATTTTATCAGTATTTTGTATTTTTCTGATTTCACATAAATATACTGTCATTTAACAAACATTCATTTTGTTTTTAACCTGAAAAAGAAACAAACACAAGCCCAAACAAACAAATAAGAAATAGCCAGAAAATTTCTAATGTATAACATGCATCGTTCTGCGAAATTTCAGTTTACAAAAAAACATTTTTGGCAAACTTATGGTTCTGTTTGAAAATTACCTTACATTTATTATAAAAGCATACTTATTTATTATGTTCTTAGTTATAAATATCATAAAACTGGTGTTTTGTCACACATTTTTGAGAAAAAAGAAATTGTAAGGCCCTAATATCAGAGCACTGACAATTGGTTTACTGATGTCAACTCATCGCCACAGGCGCTCATGCACTTGATCGGAGCAAGTTAAAAACGTTTCAAAAATTTACTTGGAAGAGTCTGTAAATTTACCACTTTATGACGTAAATCTCATTTTCCATAAATGGGTGGAACTTATCTTGTAGGCATTTCCCTATCAAAGTGATTGCTTTTGCTTTGAATAATATCTTCTTTTGCGTTTTTTAATCAGGAAGTGATAAGCTTATTGTTTACCTTGTCTGAAAATATTTGCAACCAATTTATTTGCATTCTTTGTCATATTTATTTTAAAAACAATTATTATATTGTACAGAAAATGTGACTTTCTAATTACAAGTTTCCTAGAGATAGCAGTCTAATTGACAAGCATCCTCAATGTATTTTGATTGAAAACAACTTGCTTCTCAGCCTTTTGGCTAAGATCGTGTGTAGTGTCTGTTCTTTTCATCCAGGCTAGAATGGAGCCATGCATGACAGACCAATAATGTAAATGGTCCGAAGGCCTTGATGTTGGTCAAGTGTTGTCCATAAGTGGACGTATAGCTTCTTCTGGAAGCAGTTTAAAGTTTGGTTTCGCCGAACGGTCCTCGCCAGAGGGTCGGGAGGACTTTGGAAAAAGTACTTCGTAACGGCACATTACGTTGATATTCAAATACCTGATCTACGTAATGTGAAGTGCATGTAACGTAATAACATATGAACTGAAAAGGGCAATGTTATAATAAATATTAAAACGTCGGGAATGAAAACAGAAGGCTGTAAATTCACATAAAATTAAGGTTAAAAAAAAAACAGAGCAATTCTGTAATTTGATTATACAGTAGATTTTTGTTAACTAATTCACATGCAAAAACTGTAAAGAAAAAACAAACGCTTAATGTTTTTTCATGATTACAGTCTGGCTGAAAAGAAATTACTTGGTTGGAAAAAAAATTTGCCATAAAACTATGTAAATTTACAGAAAAATTTTTTAACAGTGTGGGAAACAGAGTGTCTAAACAGCACTTTTCGTTTTGTTAAGAGGGTTTTTATACAAATCCAGGATAGAAACTGTATCAAAATGGTTTTGCTACTTTTCGGGTATCACCCAAAATTGGTGACCTTTTGACATTATGCATATAATTTGCTTTTTACTTTCTTGTCTGATAGAGTAGATCAAGACAAATATTTTGATGAGTCATTCATCAAAAAGTAACAATTATTTCCGGAGTTATTGCTATTAAGATTTCCCCTGCCCTCAAAATATACTCCCTCAGCTGTCGTGCACTATATCAATATTTAAACCTTTGAAAGCCATAAAAAATCTGAAAATTTACTCGTCGAGCTTCATTCCTATGCCTGGTCCATCAAATTCAGGGGGGGGGGGGGCTGCTAGGTGGGCCTCTCCAGCCCACGGACTTATTTCGTTTGAAAGTCTTCGGTATGAATAGACTAAACATACCATTGTCCTGAACAGCTGGAAAGGTTTCATATCTGCCACGTAATACGATGCACTAATAAAGGGCAATCTCAGTGAAAAACTACTGTCACAATCGCATCCTAACAAAAACCACAGTTTCCCTCCGTTTTTGGTCTCTTGTATCGTACTACATATTCCGTGGTAACAGTTAATTGTCAGTTTTGGTGGGCTCATTTTACAGACGTTTTCCTTCGCAAAGATGTAACATATCATATAATAAAATGGATGGCGAAATGTCTCAGGGGAAATGCTTTGCGCAATACGTCATATTTCCTCTGTAATGTTATCCGCCCATCGTGTATAAAACATAAATCCAGAATATCCTTCTATTTTCCTGCATGGTTAACTAAATGTCTAAAACGACAATGTATAGGGGCGTAGCTAACTGGAGGTTTGAATGGAGCGGCGTCCCTTCCCAAAATGGTTCGTAGAAAACAGTGAGCGAATATGCGAAAAGTAGAAAGAAAGATTCTAAGCAAAACGATGATAGGACGGAGAGATGGATAGGTGGTGGGGCGAAGAGAGGATGTAAGGAGCCGAGGGTCGGCAGTAGGGAAATGTTAGCTTACAAGTGTGATTTCTTCCCATCAAAAGCAGATTAATAGAACAAGTGAAACAAAGCAGGAGGGTTTGAAATGATCCTTGAAGTTTAAAGATTTGATTGGATACACATGTATATACTTTAATCGATCCGCAGTCGGAAATACTAGGGGTAGCTTGATCGGTAGGGTCACGAGGCCCTCGTCAAGTAATTCTGCGTCAGTGGGGTAATATTCCAGTTTCATTGGTTAGGCTAAATCCGTATTATAAAAAAATGCAACTCAGATAAACTTCAGTCCCCCAACGATCTTCTTGAGTTTTGTTCAAAGCGCATTAATGAGCAATAAAATACGTAACCACAAATTTTTCGGTCGTCCCCATAATCTGCCTTAGTTTGTTTGAATAATACCGAAGACGACCTCTTCAAAGTCGGTTGCTCACATGACGGAAGCTTCGGTCGGATACATTAGTTACCTAGGTGGCTTTACATCCTTGCCTGTTTGCTTAGGAGAAGGGTTTTTTGTTTTGTTTTATGTGCTTTTGAAGTGCACATCCCGCAGTACAAATAACTTATTAGTTCTGATGGGTTCATTAAAGGGGCTCATTAAGTTGAAATCGATAACTAATGAGAGTGTTAAAGGATCACTATTACATGACAATGCTTTGTACTGAGAATAATAACAGTAAGTCAAGTTTCATACCGAATAGTAAAAAAAGTAAAAATTTTGAATTTTGTGGTGTCATGACTTGTAACGGTTTTGTGCATAATAATTTGAAAAAGTGTCTTGTCTCGAATTTTTGAATACCGAATTGAACCGACAAGGACTCACTTATAAAACAGTTACTTAAATGTAGGATACAGAGATTTTCTAAGTTCATGAACCAACTTTATACAGTTAAAATGTACACAATACTTCATAAAATTCAAACCATAATAAGTACAACAACACGTGAAAGAAGTATAAGCTAATATTCGATAGTTAACACCAAGACGGGCAATGCACGTCAGTAATTTTTCGGAAGTCCCCTCGCCTATCCGGGGCAAGGGGCCAAACAAAATAAATACTTCATGTCCCCGAAAGATTACAAAATTAAGAAAGCGCCCTCTTTATCCCAACGTTCAGACCTCTGTACCTGTAAAATGATTGCTTCCTAACGATAATTAGTTTCTGCGTTGTGTTGGGACCTTTTGAAAATAGAGAACTAAGGAAAGGTGTTAAAATTTCTCTTCTTTTCATTGTTTTAATTCTGTAGCACATAACATATCTTGTATTATGTCGTCGTTCACTCTTGTACTCTGTCCGTTACTTACCATTTACAACCGTACAATAACGAATGACTGCTTTAGCTTTAAATTTTATCATTTCATTTTTTAGTCACCGGCCTGTGCTCCAAAGGTAAGTTTATTCTGATCGTTCATTCAACCAATAATCATTTAATGTATGAATCTCCTCTTAGTTCTTCTTACACATCTGTACATCTTTACACACTAATGGTTTCTTTTTAAAGAAAGTTTACGCATAGTTTTAAAGCGACGTATTTATTTTCAAGAAATGTAATGGCACGGCCCTGATTATGCAATGTAAAAACCATTGCATCAAAGTCTTCATCTGTGATTACTAGGTGATTATTTGGGGGAAGGCAAACTCGACAATAGCGAAAAACCGTAAAAGTTTCAACAAATCAACATATGTTAAACTGGCTATCGCCCAAAGTTGCAACAAACAATGTCACTGTGTATAAGTCCTTCTATGAGACGTTACTCCCTTTTCGCCGCGCTTGGCGCACCTGAAATTCTGTGAGTCACGTCCCATCGGGAACTCATCACCTTTCTCAGCTTAAAGAGCCTATGAAATACGGTGCCAAAGGCGGCACATGTTATGGCTGGAATATATAAAAAACGCAAAATAAACAAATTTCGCCGATCAATTCCCGTGTGCGTGGGTTTCAGGGACCTTTTCACAGGTAGAACCCCTCCCTCAGACACCACTGAGTTGAAAAACCCAAAGCTAAAATCGACTGCACAATGACGTCATCTCAGGAACGCTCAGGCCAAAGCTAGAATTCTTCGTCTCATAATCACATTGACTACGTAGGCGTTGCTACCTGCAGACAACGAAAGATGGCATCTCCTAAATTATCAGATTCTGAAGAAATCGACTTAAATTTATCCGGATCTTCAAGTTTCGATGAAGACGAGTTTTTTCAGTACGAGGACGTACAAGAAAGGGAAGATGAAGAGCCCCTGCAAGGAATTCTGCCATATCAATTTGAGGCCTTGGCTGAAGAGGCAGAGCCGGTTGTTCGTGATCCTGCACACGAGAACGGCGGAGAGGGTGCTGCTAGAGCAGCCCGGCGAGATAATGTAGTCTGGTAAGGTTTTGCACCGTAACTGGTCGTTCTTTTACTGTTTACATTATCAGAAGAACGACTTATACGTGCATTATTGCAATGCAAAATCCCGACATATAACCGACTGACCGAATGTTGAAACGTTACTTCTCGGTTTGGAATCATACTGACATCGTTTTTACTGTACGTTTCAGAAACCTAACGTTATTACAATACTAACGACAGTGTACAGTCTCGTCCAGTACGTGAGTGTCCAAAGTCGCTTCGTTTTCTCGCCTTTAGGAAACTTATGCAAAGTGACACCATCCTTCGTAGTATTACTACAATTTTCTACGACACACCGATCAGGCATTTCCGTTGAAATAAAAAAGAAACTCTTCAAAAATAACTTTGATGCGTATGGTTAGCTTTGCATTTACCTAATAATTACAGTGCATACTCAGCACAGCTCATCGTTGTTTACTGAAAAGACATCGTACATGTGTTCCTGTGATGACGTCATCCCAATGGTCGGTGCACTTTCACTTTTGGGAGAATTTGGTGTGCCAGTGACCATTTTCCTTTTTGCAATTTCTCCTGACTCGGTTGATATTTTTTGACGTTTTTTTTATTTTAGATGTTAGATTGGTTGGGAGAATCAGGTCAGATGGCTGTTAATGCTCATTTCATCGGCTCTTTAAACTTTCGTGATGTTTTTTAGTTCAAAAGGATAGCTTTAATCCATACTAACAAATATGTAGCCTAAACGAACTCCAGCTGCCCTGGCTTAAATGAGCTTTCAAACACACGGACGTCATCTGCAACGAAATGACATCATCTGTGTTTATGGTGCTTCGAGCGCAATGTGAAAGAACGCTACGTCAAGTTGTAAAATATCAAGATCAACGCAGGAGGTGACGTCATTACGTTGTAGGTGAGGTCAGCGTCCTGCAATCTAAAACATGTCATCACCGTCAATTTTCAATTGAATACCAAGTTTCCAATTGTCGCTACGAAAAATAGAAATTTTATTATTTAAAATTCTATGTTATCTATCATTGAGATAGGAGGCAAATTTGCGGAAATTTTCAAATTTCGTGGCGGAGTTTCTATGCGTTGGCCTAAAATAGTATACATTCTGCTTCAATGCCTATTTACTGAAAAAAGCTCCTTCTGAAAACCCCAAATCCCCTTTTATTGTTGTTTATACTGAATTCTGGTCTCCGTGGCTACAGTAGGAAGGTTGTACAGTGGTGCATGGTTAATGTCAAACAATAAACTCAAGTAATAGATGATAGCAATCTGATGATAGAGAAGCTTATGAGCAAGACAAAGTGTTTGTTTATTGCACCCAAACAAAAAGTTAAGTTTTTATAAACTTTATTATGGGGATAGGAGTTTTTATTTTTAATAGTTTTGTTTTTTGTTTTTTGTGTTTGTTTGTTTGTTTTTTCGAAGTTCACATCTGGCAGAACACATTACTTATCAGCTTTGATGGCTCCATTAAACCCTTGAAATGTACAAAATGTTTTCTAAAGTACAACAACATGTTCGTTAGTGACCACCAAAACAAAGATAGTTTTAAAGACACACCAACACGAATGTGTTATTTCGTGACCTACTGTTCAAATACTATTCAAGTCATCACGTTAAGTCTTCATCTGAGATCACTAGGAGATTATTGCGGGGGGGGGGGGGGCAAACAAGACAACAACGAAAAACCGTAGAAGTATCTACGTGTTGCAACGAAACAGTGTCATTGTGTATAAGTCCTTCCATGGGAAGTTAGTCTTATCTCTTTCGGGGAAAGAATTGGGTATAGAAAAAGGGCGTGGTCTCCGAGGGGGTGGAGATATGACAACTTCCAGGAAGGACGGCTAGTCGACACACAAACAGGATCGGAAATGGAACAAGGGAGTTTTCTGCGAACAAAAAATATTCAAAATGTGAAATAGGAGTTTAAACTGAGAGAAGAGCATACTATTTGAAATACGAAAATCCGTAATCTTCGGCACATAGTATCCTGCACATGTATAAACTATACTTTTTTGGTCACATACTCCATTGGAAAGGACATTTTAGGACCTTTTGCAAACAGGAAACAAAGGATAATATGTCTACGCTCACTTTTGGACAATTTCCGTTACTTAACATTTACACCTGTACAATAACTAATTACTGCTTCAACCTTTCAATTTATTATTTGATTTTCTAGGCATCTTTCCGTTTTGCAGGGGAAGAGGAGTTTATTCTAACCGTGCATTGTAATCATTTGATGTTTGAATATGCTTTTAGTTCTTCCCACACATCTGTCCATCTTTACACACTGATGAATTTTTTTTTAAATCTTTTTCGCTTTTACTTATTTTTAAACATGTACAATAACTAATTACTGCTTATCTCTATTTTTTATTTTAACTTAATTACTGATTATCTCTATTTTAATCATTGTTTTTACGTTTCATCAGTCCCCCTCCCGGAGAAGGCCGGTAAGTTTATTCTAATCGTACATTCTAACAATAATCGTTGCATCTTTAAGTATGGAAATCCTTTAAGGTAGTCTTACACATTTGCACATATCAACATTGGTTAGATAGGATCTGATGATGTTTTTCTTTTAATTTTATGCTTAGCTTTAACGTGACGTGTTTTATTAGAAACGTGCTGATAACTCCGAATTAGCCATTGCAATGTAAGAGTCAGTTTTCTTCAAATTGGTGCCTCGATGTCTTCATGTAAGATAAGTTGATTATTTTTGAAAAGATGAAATGGCAAACATTAACCCATGTTACACTCTTAATTGTCCAAACATGTAACAAACAGCAACACTGTAGTGTCCTTTTTACGAGTCTTATCTCTTTTGAGGAATAAATTTACGCTGGGGATAGAAAGGTGCAAAGATTACAAGAAAATGGAGGTGTGACACCCTTCAGGAAGGACTATGAGCCCACAAGATTTGTTTTTAGTATAGCGGATTCTGAAAGCTTATTTCGTTTCCTTCATTGTGATATTCGTTACGGACCTTACTTCGGGGTGTCCTGTGAACGTCATATGAGGTTAAGAGTATTCACTTGACGTTTTGCTTTGCAAATGTCCCAAACGTTTCATACAATAGAATGAATGTTAAAATGTTTCAGCAAATATGCCTTGATGATTCCGTGATTCCTCTAAAATGTCATCTGTCCATCTTGTAAACGACGGCAAATCCAAAATACCCTTCTATATTCCATTCTATATTTTGGGGTAGGGGGAATCTAAATAGCAGTAACTGTTAATAATTGTTATTTTTTGTTGTATGGCCCATCAAAATGTTTGTCTTGATCAACTCTATCACAACGAGAAGGAAAAGGCAAATTATGTGCATAATGAGATCACCAGAGATCCAAAGGTCACCAACTTTGAATGATGCCCAAAATATAGCACACCCATTTTGATACAACCATTTCCACCCTGGATTTGTAAAAAAAACTGTGTAAACAAATTGAAAAGTGCTGTTTAGAGATCCCCTTGCACAGCTGAACTGTGACAAACAGAAGTTGGTCAACGGAAAAAAGTGGGAAAAATAGAGAAACTCAATTAACAAAATACAAAAAATATTCATTAAAAATACATTTCAATCACAAATTCTAAATATTCTGGTATGTGATTAAAGAGTTATTTTAAGCTTTATTTCTAATATTTTTTGCAGGACCTCAACCTAACCAAGATGGCGGAAATAAAAAATGGCCGCCAAAATAGCAATCATGGCAAAATTTTTAGAAATAGTATGAAAAATAACAATTAAAAATAATTTAAGCATAGCTGCCCAGAAAATGTGGCCATATTTTATGACATATAAAATAGAAATTACAATTTAATAACAATTTATTGTTATTGAGTTCAACCAGATGGCAGAGAAGCAAAATGGCCGCTAATGAGATTATTATGTCATTTTACAGTAAAAACACAAGGAGTAATCATTAAAATATATTACAACGAAAAATTCCAGATATTTCTGAACTCTTTTCAACTTAACAAAGATGGTGAATATAACTTAATGGCTGCCAATGCTCAAATAAATGAATAAGTTACAAAAAAAAATGATTATAATCTTTAGAAAATACACTTTTCACAGATGCTTTATATATCTGGCCAAAATTGATGCCAAATATGATTAAACAATAAACACTTGTTTTTCAAAACCTTTTTTTTTAAATTCAGGCCAACCAAAATGGCGGAAAGAGCAAAATGACTGCAAAGTGTATCTACAAGATGTATTAAAAAATTATCCATAGCAAATATCTTTTTCATCTTTAAACCCTAAAATTTATCCACAGTCGAAACTTACTATCCAAAAGATATTTTCTAGATACGTCATTCCTGGCCCAAGCCAACCAAGATGGAGGACATAAGCAAAATGGCCACCTATGTTGAAATCACAGTGTACGATAATGTAGTTAGTAGGAAATTACTCCTTACAAATACGCAGGTCACATTGTTTTTTATTCAGTAACCATGTATTATGCCAGATACTGTAAAATCTTAAGTTTCACAGCGTTTTGATTAGAATTTAGGGAAACCAAGATGACATACCTAGCAAAATGGCTGAGTGACACATAAAAAGAGTATTTATGAATATGAAGAATAGCTTTTACCTGTTGACTCATGTGAACCCAACATAAGTCAATATTCTAAAGAAAATTATCAAAAAGTATTGTTATAGTTTTTTAAAAAGTAATATTTTTCTTTTACAGGACAACTAAGACAGCAAGTAATAGCATAATGTTTGCCCATTTGTATTTTATCATATGAAGAAAGCCACTATGCTTCTACCGCCATGTTATTGACCTGGATCAGTAAAATTTGACTAGAAAATATTTTGCAATGATTTTGTTTCCAACACTAACGTAATTTAGGTTCAAATAAGTAAAATCTATTTTGTGAGGATTATTTCCCTTATTATTGTTATATATTTATTTCGCTAACAGCTTTTTTCTGAAAACCCCAAATCCCTTTTTATTGTTGTTTATACTGAATTCTGGTCTCCGTGGCTACAGTAGGAAGGTTGTACAGTGGTGCATGGTTAATGTCAAACAATAAACTCAAGTAATAGATGATAGCAATCTGTTGATAGAGAAGCTTATAAGCAAGACAAAGTGTTTGTTTATTGCACCCAAACAAAAAGTTAAGTTTTTATAAACTTTATTATGGGGATAGGAGTTTTTATTTTTAATAGTTATGTTTTTTGTTTTTTGTGTTTGTTTGTTTGTTAGTTTTTTCGAAGTTCACATCTGGCAGAACACATTACTTATCAGCTTTGATGGCTCCATTAAACCCTTGAAATGTACAAAATGTTTTCTAAAGTACAACAACATGTTCGTTAGTGACCACCAAAACAAAGATAGTTTTAAAGACACACCAACACGAATGTGCTATTTCGTGACCTACTGTTCAAATACTATTCAAGTAATCACGTTAAGTCTTCATCTGAGATCACTAGGAGATTATTGCGGGGGGGGGGGGGGCAAACAAGACAACAACGAAAAACCGTAGAAGTATCTACGTGTTGCAACGAAACAGTGTCATTGTGTATAAGTCCTTCCATGGGAAGTTAGTCTTATCTCTTTCGGGGAAAGAATTGGGTATAGAAAAAGGGCGTGGTCTCCGAGGGGGTGGAGATATGACAACTTCCAGGAAGGACGGCTAGTCGACACACAAACAGGATCGGAAATGGAACAAGGGAGTTTTCTGCGAACAAAAAATATTCAAAATGTGAAATAGGAGTTTAAACTGAGAGAAGAGCATACTATTCGAAATACGAAAATCCGTAATCTTCGGCACAAAGTATCCTGTACATGTATAAACTATACTTTTTTGGTCACATACTCCATTGGAAAGGACATTTAGGACCTTTTGCAAACAGGAAACAAAGGATAAAATGTCTACGCTCACTTTTGGACAATTTCCGTTACTTAACATTTACACCTGTACAATAACTAATTACTGCTTCAACCTTTCAATTTATTATCTGATTTTCTAGGCATCGTTCCGTTTTGCAGGGGAAGAGGAGTTTATTCTAACCGTGCATTGTAATCATTTGATGTATGAATATGCTTTTAGTTCTTCCCACACATCTGTCCATCTTTACACACTGATGATTTTTTTTTTAAATCTTTTTCGCTTTTACTTATTTTTAAACATGTACAATAACTAATTACTGCTTATCTCTATTTTTTATTTTAACTTAATTACTGATTATCTCTATTTTAATCATTGTTTTTACGTTTCATCAGTCCCCCTCCCGGAGAAGGCCGGTAAGTTTATTCTAATCGTACATTCTAACAATAATCGTTGCATCTTTAAGTATGGAAATCCTTTAAGGTAGTCTTACACATTTGCACATATCAACATTGGTTAGATAGGATCTGATGATGTTTTTCTTTTAATTTTATGCTTAGCTTTAACGTGACGTGTTTTATTAGAAACGTGCTGATAACTCCGAATTAGCCATTGCAATGTAAGAGTCAGTTTTCTTCAAATTGGTGCCTCGATGTCTTCATGTAAGATAAGTTGATTATTTTTGAAAAGATGAAATGGCAAACATTAACCCATGTTACACTCTTAATTGTCCAAACATGTAACAAACAGCAACACTGTAGTGTCCTTTTTACGAGATGTTAGTCTTATCTCTTTTGAGGAATAAATTTACGCTGGGGATAGAAAGGTGCAAAGATTACAAGAAAATGGAGGTGTGACACCTTTCAGGAAGGACTATGAGCCCACAAGATTTGTTTTCAGTATAGCGGATTCTGAAAGCTTATTTCGTTTCCTTCATTGTGATATTCGTTACGGACCTTACTTCGGGGTGTCCTGTGAACGTCATATGAGGTTAAGAGTATTCACTTGACGTTTTGCTTTGAAAATGTCCCAAACGTTTCATACAATAGAATGAATGTTAAAATGTTTCAGCAAATATGCCTTGATGATTCCGTGATTCCTCTAAAATGTCATCTGTCCATCTTGTAAACGACGGACAAATCCAAAATACCCTTCTATATTCCTGGTGAATTAAATGTTTAAAGGGGTAATTCGAAGGGGCGTAACCAGCCCAGGTTGGAAGGGGGCAGAGTGTTTCCCAAACGTAGGCTCGGGGAACGCGGTGAGCGATGTTGAAGAAAAGGAAGGCACTGAACTAAAACGGTGATAGGACAGAGAGACCTGAAGTTGACGGGGCGAATCGGGTAGGTAAGGATCCCAGGATTTGTAATCGGGGAACATTATTCTTAGAAGTAATATCGACATACTATGATTTTTAAAAAAAAAAAATAAATAGAGCAATTGAAACAAAGTGTTCGAGAATGTGCAGTGATGATGGTTCTGAAATATAAAAATCCTTAATTCTTCCTTCATTGCTACATCGGAGAGTCTCAATTCGTAGGTCTAAGATAATTCGTAATTCACTACAATGACCATTAGCATCTTTTAAAAACTCACAATCCCGTCCTGTACCTGTTTGGGTGAGTTTCGTGGCTTCAGTTTATAAGGGATGTTTACTTTCAGCACGTTCCTCTGTGACTTCTAAAAACTCAACACAACATCCCGTGGCTGTTTGGGCGGGTAATGTGGCGTAGTTTATTCTGAATGGATTGCTTCGTGACTAGAGTGGGAAGGCTTTACAATGCAGCATGTTTAATTTTGAACAATATACCAACGTGATATATGACGGCAGCTTGTTGATAAGGAATTCGACAAGGACTGAAACATGTTTTGTTATCGCATCCCAACAAAAACTAATTTCTTCAAGGTCTCCTCGACTCTCTCAGGCAAGGGGCCAAATTAAATAAATCCACCAAAGGAGTTCTTCTTCCTTAAAAAGTCATATCTCCGAAAGATTAAAAAATTAAGAAATCACCATCTCAGCCTTCAGACCGTTGAACCAGTACAATGATTGCTTTCTATGTAAGATGTATTCCCGGATTTGGTTGGGACATTTTAGGGAGGGAAAACTAAGCAAGGGTATTTAAATTTCTTTTCTTCACATTGTTTTAATTCTAAAGCACATATCTTGTAATATGTCTACGCTCACTTTTGGACAATTTCCGTTACTTAACATTTACACCTGTACAATAACTAATTACTGCTTCAATTCTTCAATTTATTATTTGCCTTTCTAGGCATCGTTCCGTTTTGCAGGGGAGAGGGAGTTTATTCTAACCATGCATTGTTCCCATAATCATTTGATGTATGAATATGCTTTTAGTTCTTCCCACACATGTGTCCATCTTTACACACTGATGATTATTGTAATCTTTTACCCATAGTTTTAACGCCACGTAAATGTACTGACACTTCCGTGACATAAGCCTTTGTAATGTAAGGATCAATTTTTCTTGTACAACATAGTCTTCATCTAAGATAACTAGATGATAATTTGGTAATTTGGGGGAAGATGAACTCCACAACATTAATACAAACTACATACAGTAAAAGTACCAACGAATTCACGTGTGCTAAACCGTGTATCGACCAAAGTTGAACAAACAATGCAACCGAATCGTGTGCTTTCATGAGACGTTAGTCTATCTCTTTTTGGGAGTATATAAAAAGTGGATGTGTGCAGTCTTGATTTTGCCCATATGAAATAGGACAGATATATCTTCAATAAAGACTTCAGTTTTCCAATACTTCCATACAAGTAAAAGCAATTTTAACATTTTCTGCCACAGGCGTAGGAGGTTGAGACATGGGGCTTGTTATTTCTTTGAAAAAGGCGTTTGAAGAAAAACCACTTACAGCCGGGAGTTCGAACAGTCACATGCTTTAGACAACTTCATTCTGTCAGTAGCTTTTGAATGTAGCCAAGAGTCGCAACAGAGTGAAACTTTAGCACGGATGTTTTTAAAGTCGTTGTGCCTTTTTCTCTGAAAAGGTACAAAAAAATTTCATCCACTGGTAGTGCTACATTTTATCTGACAATTTTCTGATCACTTAGCACGTTGCTGATTGTATCTATTGGAATGAAATATTTATTCCAAACAGAAGCTCAAAATAACTGCTTCGTTCCTAGTTAAAAGCCTGGGAAATGCAATTTCCAGCTGTCTGAAGGATCTAGTTACTATTTCTTGTACGATCCGCGTCCTGCCGGCTTAGATAGTCTTTCCGGCAGCAATACAATTTCCGGGCTTATATTCCTTACCCCGCAACTGAAAATGCTTCCGTACGCTTATATTTTCTGCCATAAAATTCCTTTTACAGATAAGCTTGAGGTTTTCAAATATATGCTAAGAGGAAGGCAACATTTTTCGGAAATTTATCAGTATCAATAGGGCTTTAACCTGCATGATGATATTCAGTAACCCGGTAACTCCAACAAAACACAAGTTGCTCGGGCGACCTACTTGAACTTTCTGATGAGAAGGAAAGATTCTTTAATAAACCTCCCATATCTATCATAACGTTACAATTTTTCTTCAATAAGCTTCAGGTTTTCAAATATTTTCAAACAATGGCGAAATGTCTTCGAGAAATTTTCCGATTTCGGCAGAAACTCCTTACAATGAAAAAAATCAATCATCCCGACATTCTGTTCAGCTTTTCTCCTAAAAGGTTGGTCACTTAAATAAACCCCAAATTTTCAGTTACGAAAAAGTCACATTTTCTTCCATTAAATACCAAATTATTGACGATATAATTCTAAATTATCAAATATTTCTTGAAGATAAAATCTGGAGTTCCAGTTTCTTGTAAGGGCATGGTATGCATAGGCCAACAAAAAATGCGTCACCCAACCGAATTTGAATCTCCCATGCAACTTTGTGGATTTTGATCATATGAAGGGCGAATTCTTCAGCAAACACCCGATTATTTTAATTGTCTTTACAAAAAGGCAAATTTCTTCCAAAAAATCATTTTTTTCAAACCAGGTTCCGTACTTTAAGATATTTCTTTAAAAGAAAGCCTCAAATTTCGGCGCGCGTCACGCACCTGACCGAAGAGCCCGTCCGATCAGTGGCGTAGCCACGGTGGGGCCTGGGGGGCCTAGCCCCCCCCCCCCCAGTTTTTCTCCAGGCCCTCCCCCCAGATTTTTTGCGTCCTGATAGAGTAATTGGAAAAAATAAAAATAAAAAAAATGTGCAAAAATTAAAAAAAAAAAAAAATCATGGATGAATGTGTGTAAAACACATTTTGTCCGCACGTATGAAATCAAGCAATAACTTTAAAATGCCTACTTTCACTAAATTAGATAGGCCTACCGTTTGTGACCTGCACTGTCGTTTATTGCATTTCACTTCGAAGATGAAACGGAAGTCTCGACGAAAAACTTTAATGTGACTTTGTTAGGTTAAGACCGTTTCTGCCTTTCGGATGGCTGATTGATTTACTGAAAATAAGGCAATCGTACACTGGAGACCACTCTTACACGACCATACTTTATTATACACAAAATATGCCGTAAGCAGATAAGGGTAAGGTACTGCCTTCGGATAATTCTTCCATTCCATCCTTAACAAGTATAGGCCTATGTCGTGCCTCACTCTTGCCCAGGACAAGTGCCACTGTAGGACGATTTTTTCGACAAGTCCTCTTTTTACTAGTTGGCACTGGCGTCCGGGGGATTTGTAAAATGTCCACAAGGTCCGGATTTCATGTGTTTCCCACATGATCCATACTTCTGCTTTGAGGTTCAATTATTTTGAGGGATTTATTCGTAGTATTTTAATTTTGACTACGTAATGTACCGATGAACAAATACTGCACCATTTTGCACATTGTTTCTTTGGTAGTATGTGTGTCTCTTGTAAAATTTCTACAAAAACTAAAAATATTTTTATATTTTCATGCTTCCCAAGAAGGGAAAATCCGAAAACTCAGGCCTATAATCAGTTCAAAGTTTTGCCAAACATAGCACCATTTTGCATCTAGGAAATCTAACGCAAAGAAAGTTTCTCAGAAGGGGACACAACTACTTTTGGTTTTCCTGTTAAAGGGTGAGGTACTGCCTTAGGTAAGCTGAAATCCATTCAAATATTGCCGCATTTGCGGCTGGGTACATCCAGTTTAAAACACGTGGGAAGTGCCGTTTCCGGCCATCTGGAGGGGTTTTAAAGCCCAAAATTTTCGTGTATGCTCCGCGCCAACTGATAGTGGCGCTCCTCTTAGATTCAAATATTGCCGCATTTGCGATCTACGTGCTTCTGAAGTTTACAATTTTTCCCAAGGGAAAGGGAGATACCGGCTCCCTTTAGTCTCATCCCCCAGGCCACAGATCAGAAGTGCCCAGTTTTGGGGTCCCTAAAAAGTGTATGTATTGCCATTTTTCATAGATTGATTTTTTATTCTCATTATTGAGACATCGCAGACATGAGATTCATATTTCAAGGTTGGGTACATCCAGCTTAAAACACATGGGAAGTGCCGTTTCCGGCCATCTGGAGGGGTTTAAAGCCCAAAATTTTCTTGGACGCTCCGCGCCAACTCATGGTGGCGCTCCGCTTAGATAGTCTTGCCGTGCCTGACCCTCGGAGGTACCAGGCCCCCCCCCACTTGTTACCTAGGCCCCCCAAAAAAATCCCATCCTGGCTACGCCACTGCGTCCGATGGAGACAGTTCCCGGTATTGCTTGCTTGCTTCAATAAGTTAGGACCCCTCATTAACCAATTTCTTTTACAAGAAACTCAAATTCTTCATGTTTTTATTAAAACCCATTTTTCCTCCGATTTTAGCTCCAGATTTTTAAATATTTAAAATACCACAATTCAAACTTTCGTGACATTTTTCAATTCAAACGGATCGCTTAAATCCAACCCACAAAATATGTAACTTACACGAGCTCCAGTAGCCCTGGATAAAAAGAACTTTATATTTCAAACACAAGGACGTCATCTTCAACAAAATGACTTCATCTGTGTTTATTGTGCTTCCATCGCAATGTAAAATAATGTTACGTCAATCTGTAAAGTAACAGAAGCCACCCAGGAGGAGACGTCATTACGTTGTAGACTAGGTTGTCGCCGTAAAATGTAAAACTCGTCATTATAGTCAATTTTCAATTAAACCCCAAATTTCCAATTTCGCCAAGAAGAACAGAAAATTTGTATTTTCATGAAATTCAAAATTGTCTAAACTTAAAGTCGTCTGCAACAAAACGACTTCATCTGTGTTTATGGTGCTTCGATCGCAATGTAAAATAACGCTACGCCAATCTGTAAAGTAACAGAAGCCACCCAGGAGGAGACGTCATAACGTTGTAGACTAGGTTGTCGCCGTAAAATGTAAACCTCGTTATTATAGTCAATTTTCAATTAAACCCCAAATTTCCAATTTCGCCACGAAGAACAGAAAATTTGTATTTTCATAAAATTCTAAATTATCTAAACTATAAGTTGCTTCTTTATACTTCGTTGAATTGGGAAAAGTTCAAATTTCATAGCAGAGTTTGGCATATCTTACACTGGAACACATACAAACTTGTTTACCATATCGACGACTGTAAAGATGTTGACACTTTGTGCTCGTAAATATTTATACCGTTGAAACAGACAAATTTGACCCCGGTCTGCGGAAACTTCATTTTTCCCCCGAAAGCGGTCATCTCCCGAAATGTTTAATGTAATCTGTCCAACTGGTATAAGACGGATAATTCCAGCTGACCACTTTATCTTTATGGTTAATTAAATACCTACAACGATACTATACAGGCCGTACCTGCTGGACCCTAGATAGGACCCAAAAGTGTGTGTCAGGTGTTCAAACTCGGGACTCAACTGTGGTAGCCCTTCCCAACTACAGTCCAGCTGGTTACGTGCCCTTGAGGTAACGCCCGGCTGACTATCCGTCCCCGTGCAGTATCGATTTAAATAAATTAACTTGGAAGGCAGGTGGAGCCTTCTTAAATAAGCCGTTATATACAAGATGGCCAGATGACATTAAAGAGAAAAAATCATGGAGTCTTCAATGCATACTTGCTGAGACATTTTAAGATTTATTTCATTGTATGAAACTTTTGAGACCTTTGCAAAGCAAAATGTTTAGAAAATGCTCTTCAAAGTACCCGTGTAACACGAAATCTCAAATTAAAGTCCTTAACAAATATCACAATAAAGATACACGAATTAAGCTTTCAGAACCTATAACACTCAAGACAAATCTGTTTTTCGGTTAAAGAGGTAAATCGAAGGAAGAAAAGGTTTTCTAGTGACAATGTCCTATTCAGTGTCTTTTTCGTAAGTCCTCCCGACTCTCTGGCAAAGAGATATTCGGCGAAACCAAACTATAAACTGCTTCTCGAAGAAACTATGCGTCTCCTGAGAGACAACACTTGACCAACCTGACGGCCCTCAGACCATTTACATTATTGGTCTCTCATATATGGCTCCATTCTGGACTGGATTAAAAAAACAGATACTACACATGATCTTAGCCCAAAGGCCAAAAAGAGCCAGGGAGATCAGTTTCTTCCTATCCAAGGTTTTGCTAATATGAGTTGCATCTGTGTCCATAAGGGTTGAGACTCCTCGACATAATTGGAATATTACCCCACAGATTGTGAGTAACCCGACGAGGCCGCGCCACCGCTCAAGTGAACTCTGTTTTTCGACTCCGTATCAGAAACAGACACATAAGTAGCCAAACAATTCCTCGAATCAACGATATTTTCATATATTTCCAAGCACTTTGTTCCAATTATTATATTTGTTTTCAATATCATAAAGAGATGTTATTTTTGAAGCTAATGGTCTCGATTACTAACCCTAGGAATCTTACCTAACCGCTTCGCCCCGCCAAATTCCCATCTTTCCGTCCTATCGCAGTTTTATTTCAGTTTCAAGGCTTCTTTATATTTCAACATTGCTCAACACATTCCCAAAACATAATTTGGGAGACACTTGCTGGTTACGCCCTCGCAAATAACCCATTTACAGGTTTAATTAACCAAGAAGATAAGAGGGTCCTCTGGCAAGCAATAACCCTTGAATACTTGGGCTACTGCCAGACTTGAGTGGGAAGGCTTTACAACGTTGCATGCTTACTTTTAAACAATATACCAAAGTGATAGATAACAGCAACTTGTTGATGAGGAATTCGATAAGCAAGACTCAAACATGTTTGTTTGTCGCATCCCAACAAAAATTTAAGTTTCCATCAGTTTTAGGGGGGCTGTTTATTTTTTTTTTTTTTTTTTTTCGAAGTGCACATCTCGTTGTAAAAGTTTCTCATCAAATTGAGTGGTTCATTAAACAGTTGAAATGTAAAAATGTTTTGTCAAATTTAAAGAGCCCATGAAATGACTCAATGACAACGATTTGGAGTCATTCTCTGACACTATCTATCAACAAAAAAAAACATTTATTTTAAAAAATTCTGCCCCACAACAGAGGAATGCTCCAGTGAAATGGTACCCCTTTCAGCCCAACAGTTGAAAAATGAAAAAGACTTAAAAGTGCATTGAACCAAGAATGACATCATCACAGGAACCCAATTTCACAGTGTGTGTATTATAATGCTATGTTTAAGTGACATTTTGCACACAGATTGGGTAGCATGAGACTGGTACTGGCCAAATAATATCTCAAATATATCTGAAGAATGTCCCAGTATAAAGCCAAAAATATCTCAATCAAAATTTGAAATTATCACTCCCAATTCCTCAAAAGGGGAATTTTGTCATTATTCACTCAAGCTGTCCCATTCATGTTAGGCCTATCAGTTTGAAATTTTGGTTCCAGCAATCTAGTCGACATATCACTTAACAACAATTCTTTCAACCAGAAAAAAAAAAAAAATTTTAACACACATTCAAACAGATTGTTGATACCTCACCAGGATTCCTTTGAAAGACATCCCTTCCAAGTAAAGTTGTCACAAACATTAATGTGGAAATCATACAATGGATCTCATACTAGCATAGACTTCAAAATGCATGAAGTTGAAATAGTAACTTCATGCCAACTTTTGATAAAAGAGGAATGCTTCCTGAAATAACCAAAATATCAGCTAGTCTTTTTCCCACTATAATCACTGTTCCTTTTCTTTGAACCAAGTCACATTGCATGGACATGCATCCAAAACAACACAGAACTAGTTGGGAGTATTTAAGCCACTGTGCAGAATGGTATACAGTATTGCATAAGGGCCTGTGTAATGAGAGAATCACTGCTTCCTCCCCAATAAAAAAAATAGTTACATAACACTGGAGGAAAAATGGATGCAATTACATCCCCCAGGAGCCCGAGGTATTTTTTGTGTGTATAATCTCTTTCCAGGGAACTTCCAAACACTTGTTTGATGTATACCAAACAAGTTTCCCTGCTAGTTGGCTCATGGAATATTGAGAAGTCGCAAAACTCCATCTGTTGAACAGGGGTATTCCTAGGTGTTGAACCCTCCCTTTTCAGTAGTTTTGTAAAGCAAAGTTAGGATTAGGTTTTGTAATGATAATTTGTTGATTATATCAAACATTTTAGGCCATCTATACATGCAAGATCATGTAACATCAACAGAGGAGGGTATACTCCAAATTCACTAAAGTACACACACTGTGAAGTTTGGTTCCTGTGATGATGTCATTCTTGGTTCAACGCACTTTCACATTTTTCAGCTGTTGTACTGGAAGGGATACCATTCCACTTGAGCATTTCTCTTTCGTGGGGTGGTATATTTTAAAATGAATGCTATTTTGTTGATGGAGAGTGTCAGAGAATGACCCTAAATCATTGTTGCTTAGTCACTTCAGGGGCTCTTTAAATCATATTGAGAGCAACAGTGCCTAAAGTGCGAAGAACTAATTTTCGTTAGTTAACACCAAAAAAAAAGACAGTTATCTCTCCAAAGTCCCCTCGACTCTATGAGGTAAGGGGGAAAATTAAATTAATTCTACCAAAGAAGTTCTGGTCCCCGAAAGAGTTGCATCCCGGAAGATTACAAAATTAAGTAATTACCGTCTCGATCTTAGATGTCAGACCTCTTTACCAGTACAATCTTTGCTTTATAACTAAAATGAATTTCTGCATTTGGTTATGACCTTTTGGAAATAGAAAACTAAGTAAAGTTTATTTGATCAATGAGAATTTTTTTAGTTCTTCTTACACATATGTATATCTTTACACACTGATGATTTCTTTTACGGCATAGTCTTAACGCGACGTGCTTGATTACAAATGTACAGACACCTCCCTGATATTAACCTATGCAATGCAAGAATCAGTTTTCTCTGGTACATCAAAGTCTTCATCTAAGATTCAACAAACAATGCAACCGTGTAGTCCCCTTTCATGTTAGCGCAATATATTTCCCCTGAGGATAAAAAGGGGCAAGGCTTTCGAAAGCGTGAAGCTGTTGCGCTTTCCAGAGATACGGTGAGACACATTCCCGAAAGATTGCAAAATTGAGTAATCACCCTTTCGAATCCAGCCGTCAGACCTGTGTACCAGAACAATCTTTTATTTCTAACGAAAATGAGTTCCTGCATTTGGTTAGGACCTTTTGGAAATAGAGAACTAAGTAGAGTTGTTAACAATTTCCCTTCTTTAAGTTGTTTGTAGTTCTATAGCATTTTCCTTGTAGAATGTCTACGCTCACTTATAGACAACTTCCTTACTAAACATTTACAACTGTAAAAAATATTAATGCTTAAACCCTGCAAACTACTCTTTCACTTTAAGGCAATCCCCCAAACCGAGATGGTAAGTTAATTCTTATCGTGCATTACACCGAGAACTAAGAGAACTAAGGAAAGGTGTTAAAATTATTCTTCTTTACATTGTTTTAATTCTGTAGCACATAACATATCTTGTAATATGTCGTCGCTGACTCTTGTACTCTTTCCGTTACTTAACATTTACAATCTTACAATAACGAATGACTGATTTGGCTTTAAATTTTATCATTTCATTTTTTAGTCACCGTCCTTTGCTCCAGAGGTAAGTTTATTCTAATCGTTCATTCAACCAATAATCATTTAATGTATGAATCTCCCCTTAGTTCTTCGCATACATCTATACATCTTCACACACTGATGGTTTCTTTTAAAAGAAGTTTACGCATAGTTTTAACGTGACGTATTTTTTTCAGAAATGTACTGGCACCGCCCTGATTATGCAATGTAAAAACCATTGCATCAAAGTCTTCATCTGAGATCACTAGGGGGTTATTGGGTGTGGGGAGGCAAACAAGACAACAACGAAAAACCGTAGAAGTAAAAGAGAATTAACATTTGTTAAAGTGGTTATCGCCCAATGTTGCAACGAAACAATGCCACTGTGTATAAGTCCTTTCAAGAGAAGTTAGTCTATCTCTTTTTGGGAAACAAATTGGGTATAGAAATGGGTGTGGCCTCCGAGGGGAAGGAAATATGACGACCTCCAGGAAGTACGGTTAGTCGACACAAACACGATCTTAAACGGAACAAGGGATATTTCTAGGAACAAAAATTATTCAAAATGTGTAATATGTATTGTAACTGAGAAAGAGCATATTACTTGAAACATGAAAATCCGTAATTTTTCCCACATAGTATCCGGTGCATGTATAAACTAAACTTTTGCGTCACATACACTATTAGGTATAGGACATTAAAGGACCTTTTGCAAACACAAAACAAAGCAAGTTGTTAACTTTTTATCTTCTTCTCGTTGTTTTTATTCTATAGCACATACCTTGTTATATGTCTCCGCTCACTCATGTACAATTTCTGTTACTTATTTTTAAAACATGTACAAACTAAACACTGCTTATATATTTTTGTTATTATTGTTTTTACGTGTTTTTAGTACGCCTCCGTTGGAAAGCCGGTAAGTTTATTCTAATCCTACATTCTACCAATAATTATTTCATTTCTATATATGAAAATCCTTTTAGTTTTTCTTACAGATCTGTACATTCACTTATAAGATAGGATATGATAATCCTTTTTCTTTTTATCTTTATGCGTAGCTTTAACTTGCAGTGTTTTTTAGAAATGTGCTGATACCTCCCTGGTATAAGCCTTTGCAATGTTAGAATCAGTTTTTTATGGTGCCTCAATATCTTCATGTAAGATAAAGTGATTATTTTGGAAAAGATGAATGCTAGTCTATCTCTTTTGGGAATGGGTTTAACCCTGGATATTGAAAGGTTCGTAGATTCCGGGAGGATGGAGGTGTGACACCCTCCAGGAAGGACTATTGGTCCACAATATTTGTTTTCAGTATAGCAGATTCTGAAAGCCGATTTTCTTTACTTTCCTTTATTGTAATGTTTGTTACGGACCTTACTTCGACTTTTCCTGTAGACGTCATTTAAGGTTAAGAGTATTCACTTGACGTTTTGCTTTGCAAATGTCCCACACGTTTCGTACAATAAAATGGATCCTTAAATGTCTCAGCAAATATGCTTTGATTATTCCTTGATTCCTCTTTAATGTCATCTCTCCATCTTGTAAACGACGGCCAATTCCAGGAGACCCTCCTATCTTCCTGGTTAGAAAAATATTTGATTTCGGGAAAAATACCTTTGCACAGTTTCGTCAAGAATTGTTCTCAGTACCAATTATATGCCCATTTCAGCATTTGAAAATGACAATGAAAGTTGACATTTGATAACGGTTTATCTAAAATAAACTAAACTAAAACGGTAATAGGACGAAGAGACGGGAAGTTGACGAGGCAAATCGGGAAGGTAAGGATCCTAGGGTTGGTAATCGGAGGACCATTGTTTTTTTTTTGAAAAGTAACATCGACATATATGATATTGAAAACAAATAAATAGAGCAATTGAAGCAAAGTGTTCGAGAATGTGCAGTGATGATGGTTCTGAAATATGAAAATCCTCAATTCTTACTATATAGTGTCATCGAAGAGTCTCAATTTCCATTACTGCAAGGTAGCATCTTTTAAAAACTCAAATTCCCGTCCAGTACCTGTTCGTTCGGGTGTTGTGGCATAGTTTAGAAGGGATGTTAACTTTCAGTGTGTGTTTCTGTGACTTCTCAAATCTCAACACAACGTCCGGGGGCTGTTTGGGCGGGTAATGTGGCGTAGTTTTTTCATTGATGTTTATTCTGAATGAATTGCTTCTCGACTAGAGTAGAAAGACTTAACAATGTCGCATGTTAAATTTTAAACAATATACCAAAGTGATAGATAACAGCGACTTGTTGATACCGCATTTAATAAGCAAGACTTAAACATGTTTGTTTATCGCATCCCAACAAAAACTAAAGTTTCCATCAGTTTGGGGGACTTTGTGTCGAAGTGAACATCTCGCAGTAAAACTTACTCTTTAGATTGAATGTTCATTATACAGTCGATATGTGCAAATTTTTTTGTGAAATTGAAATCATACTGAGTGCAACAACACTTAAAGTAAGCAGAGCTCATGGTCATTGTTGGACGCCTAGGCAAAGAGAGTAATTTGTCCAAGGTCTCCTCGACTCTCTCAGGCAAGGGGCCAAATTAAATAAATCTAGCAAAGGAGATCTAGACCTCTTCCTGAAAGAGTCATATCCCGAAAGATTACAAAATTAAGTAATCACCATCCCAGACTTTAAACCGTTGAACCAGTACAATGATTAGGTCTATATAAGATGTATTCCGGGATTTGGTTGGGACCTCTTGGAGAGGGAAAATTAAGCAAAGGTATATAAATTTCTTTTCTTCACTCACTTTTGGACAGTTTCCGTTACCTAACATTTACACCTGTACCATAACTAATTACTGCTTCAACTTTTCAATTTTTTATTTGGTTTTCTAGACATTGTTCCGTTTTGCAGGGGAGGGGGAGATAATTCTAACCGTGCATTGTTCCGATAATCATTTGATGTGTGAAAATGCTTTAAGTTCTTCCCACACATCTGTCCATCTTTAAACACTGATGATTTTTAAAATCTTTCACACATAGTTTTAACGCGACCTCTGTTGTTAAAATGTACTGACACTTTCGTGATATAAGCCTTTGCGATGTAAGAATCAGTCTTTCTTATGTAACAACATAATTATTTGGGGGAAGCTGAACTGAACAACATTAAATCAAACCCCATACCGTAAAAGTACCAACGAATTCACGTGTGTTAAACCGTGTATCGACCAAAGTTAAAAAAAAACAATGCAACAGAATCGTGTCCTTTCATGAGACGTTAGTCTATCTCCTCTTTGGAGTAAATAAAAAGTGGATGTGTTCAGTCTTGATTTTGCCCATATGAAATTGGACCGATTAATCTTCAATAAAGACCTCAGTTTTTTCAATTCTCCCATACAAAAAAAACCAATTTTAACATTTTCTGCCACAGGCGTAGGAGGTTGAGGCTGGGGGTTTGCTATTTTTTTTTTTTTTTTTTGAAAAAGGCGTTTGAAGAAAAACAACTTACAGCCGGGACTTCGAGCACTCACATACTTTAGACAACTTCATCCATTCAGTAGATCCTGAATTTAGCCAAGAGTCGCAATAGATCAAAACATTAGCACGGATGTTTTCAATGTCGTTGTATAGTTTTTCCCTGAAAAGGTACAAAAACATTTCATCCACCGGTAGTGTTACATTTTATCTGATAATTTTCTGATCACTTAGCAAGTTGCTGATTTTATCAACTGGAGTGGAATTTGTATTCCAAACAGAAGTTCAAAATAACAACTGCTTCGTTCCTAGGTAAAAGCCTGGGAAATGCCATTTCCAGCTGTCTGAACATTTTAGTTATTATTTTTTGTACCCGCGCCCTGCTTTGATAGTCTTTCGGGCAGGAATACATTTTCCGGGCATTAATTCCTTAGCCAGCAATTTAAAATACTTCCGTACGCTTATATTTTCTGCCATAAAATTCCTTTTACATATAAGCTTGAGGTTTTCAATTTTATGCCAAGAGGAAGCCAAAATTTTTCGAAAATTTATCAGTATCAACAGGGCTTTAACCTGCATGATGATATTCAGTAACCCGGTAACACCAACAAAACTACAAGTCGCTCCGGCGACCTACTTGATCTTTCTTATAAGCAGAAAAGATTCTTTAATAAACCTCCCATATCTATCATAACGTTACAATTTTTCTTCAATAAGCTTCAGGTTTTCAAATATTTTTAAAAAATATCACAATAAAGATACACGAATTAAGCTTTCACAATCTATAACACTCAAGACAAATCTGTTTTTCGGTTAAAGAGGTGAATCGAAGGAAGAAAAGGTTTTCCAGTGACAATGTCCTATTCAGTGTCTTTTTCGTAAGTCCTCCCGACTCTCTGGCAAAGCGTTATTCGGCAAAACCAAACTATAAACTGCTTCTCGAAGAAGCTATACGTCTCCTGAGACATAACACTTGACCAACCTGACGGCCCTCAGACCATTCACATTTATTGGTCTGTCATATATGGCTCCATTCTGGACTGGATAAAAAAACAGATACTTCACATGGTCTTAGCCCAAAGGCCAAGAAGACCCAGGGAGATCAGTGGTTTTCTTCCTACCCAATGTTTAACTAATATGAGTTGCATCTGTGTCCATAAGGGTTGAGACTCCTCGACATAATTGGAATATTACCCCACAGATTGTGAGTAACCGGGCGAGGTCGCGCTACCGCTCAAGTGAACCCTGTTTTTACCTCGAATCAACGATATTTTCATATATTTCCAAGCACTTTGTTTCAATTATTGTATTAATTTGTTTTCAATATCATAAAGAGATGTTATTATTGAAGCTAATGGTCTCGATAACTAACCCGGCCTAGGACTCTTACCTAACCGCTTCGCCCCGCCAAATTCCCATCTTTCCGTCCTATCGCAGTTTTATTTCAGTTTCAAGGCTTCTTTATATTTCAACATTGCTCAACACGTTCCCAAAACATAATTTGGGAGACACTTGCTGCTTACCCCCTCGCAAATAACCCATTTACAGGTTTAATTAACCAAGAAGATAAGAGGGTCCTCTGGCAAGCAATAACCCTTGAATACTTGGGCTACTGCCAGACTTGAGTGGGAAGGCTTTACAACGTTGCATGCTTAATTTTAAACAATATACCAAAGTGATAGATTACAGCAACTTGTTGATGAGGAATTCGATAAGCAAGACTCAAACATGTTTGTTTGTCGCATCCCAACAAAAATTTAAGTTTCCATCAGTTTTAGGGGGCTGTTTTTTTTTTATTTTTCGAAGTGCACATCTCGTTGTAAAAGTTTCCCATCAAATTGAGTGGTTCATTAAACAGTTGAAATGTAAAAATGTTTTGTCAAATTTAAAGAGCCCATGAAATGACTCAATGACAACGATTTGGAGTCATTCTCTGACACTATCTATCAACAAAATAAGCATTTATTTTAAAAATTCTGCCCCACAAGAGAGAAATGCGCGAGTGAAATGGTACCCCTTTCAGCCCAACAGTTGAAAAATGAAAAAGACTTAAAAGTGCATTGAACCAAGAATGACATCATCACAGGAACCCAATTTCACAGTGTGTGTATTATAATGCTATGTTTAAGTGACATTTTGCACACAGATTGGGTAGCATGAGACTGGTACTGGCCAAATAATATCTCAAATATATCTGAAGAATGTCCCAGAATAAACCAAAAATATATCAATCAAAATTTGAAATTATCACTCCCAATTCCTCAAAAGGGGAATTTTGTCATTATTCACTCAAGCTGTCCCATTCATGTTAGGCCTTTCAGTTTGAAATTTGGTTCCAGCAATCTAGTCGATATATGACTTAACAACAATTCTTTCAACCAGGAAAAGAAAACATTTTAACTCACATCCAATCAGATTGTTGATATCTCACCAGGATTCCTTTGAAAAACATCCCTTCCAAGTAAAATTGTCACAAACATTAATGTGGAAATCATACAATGGATCTCATACTAGCATAGACTTCAAAATGCATGAAGTTGAAATAGTAACTTCATGCCAACTTTTGATAAAAAAGGAATGCTTCCTGAAATAACCAAAATATCAGCTAGTCTTTTTCCCACTATAATCACTGTTCCTTTTCTTTGAACCAAGTCACATTGCATGGACATGCATCCAAAACAACACAGAACTAGTTGGGAGTATTTAAGCCACTGTGCAGAATGGTATACAGTATTGCATAAGGGCCTGTGTAATGAGAGAATCACTGCTTCCTCCCCAATAAAAATAATAGTTACATAACATTGAAGGAAAAATGGATGCAATTACATCCCCCAGGAGCCCGAGGTGTTTTTCTGTGTGTATAATCTCTTTCCAGGGAACTTCCAAACACTTGTTTGATGTATACCAAACAAGTTTTCCTGCTAGTTGGCTCATGGAATATTGAGAAGTCGCAAAACTCCATCTGTTGAACAGGGGTATTCCTAGGTGTTGAACCCTCCCTTTTCAGTAGTCTTGTGAAGCAAAGTTAGGATTAGGTTTTCTAATGATAATTTGTTGATTATATTAATCATTTTAGGCCATCTATACATGCAAGATCATGTAACATCCACAGAGCAGGGTATACTCCAAATGCACTAAAGTACACACACTGTGAAGTTTGGTTCCTGTGATGATGTCATTCTTGGTTCAACGCACTTTCACATTTTTCAGCTGTTGTACTGGAAGGGATACCATTCCACTTGAGCATTTCTCTTTCGTGGGGTGGTATATTTTAAAATGAATGCTATTTTGTTGATGGATAGTGTCAGAGAATGACCCTAAATCATTGTTACTTAGTCACTTCAAGGGCTCTTTAAATCATATTGAGAGCAACAGTGCCTAAAGTGCGTAGAACTAATGTTCGTTAGTTAACACCAAAACAAAGACAGTTATCTCTCCAAAGTCCCCTCGACTCTATGAGGTAAGGGGCCAAATTAAATTAAGTCTACCAAAGAAGTTCTGGTCCCCGAAAGAGTTGCATCCCGGAAGATTACAAAATTAAGTAATCACCGTCTCGATCTTAGACGTCAGACCTTTTTACCAGTACAATCTTTGCTTTATAACTAAAATGAATTTCTGCATTTGGTTATGACCTTTTGGAAATAGAAAACTAAGTAAAGTTTATTTGATCAATGAGAATTTTTTTAGTTCTTCTTACACATATGTATATCTTTACACACTGATGATTTCTTTTACGGCATAGTCTTAACGCGACGTGCTTGATTACAAATGTACAGACACCTCCCTGATATTAACCTATGCAATGCAAGAATCAGTTTTCTCTGGTACATCAAAGTCTTCATCTAAGATTCAACAAGCAATGCAACCGTGTAGTCCCCTTTCATGTTAGCGCAATATATTTCCCCTGAGGATAAAAAGGGGCAAGGCTTTCGAAAGCGTGAAGCTGTTGCGCTTTCCAGAGATACGGTGAGACACATTCCCGAAAGATTGCAAAATTGAGTAATCACCCTTTCGAATCCAGCCGTCAGACCTGTGTACCAGAACAATCTTTTATTTCTAACGAAAATGAGTTCCTGCATTTGGTTAGGACCTTTTGGAAATAGAGAGCTAAGTAGAGTTGTTAACAATTTCCCTTCTTTAAGTTGTTTGTAGTTCTATAGCATTTTCCTGGTAGAATGTCTACGCTCACTTATAGACAACTTCCTTACTAAACATTTACAACTGTAAAAAAATATTAATGCTTAAACCCTGCAAACTACTCTTTCACTTTAAGGCAATCCCCCAAACCGAGATGGTAAGTTAATTCTTATCGTGCATTACACCGAGAACTAAGAGAACTAAGGAAAGGTGTTAAAATTATTCTTCTTTACATTGTTTTAATTCTGTAGCACATAACATATCTTGTAATATGTCGTCGCTGACTCTTGTACTCTTTCCGTTACTTAACATTTACAATCTTACAATAACGAATGACTGATTTGGCTTTAAATTTTATCATTTCATTTTTTAGTCACCGTCCTTTGCTCCAGAGGTAAGTTTATTCTAATCGTTCATTCAACCAATAATCATTTAATGTATGAATCTCCCCTTAGTTCTTCGCATACATCTATACATCTTCACACACTGATGGTTTCTTTTAAAAGAAGTTTACGCATAGTTTTAACGTGACGTATTTTTTTCAGAAATGTACTGGCACCGCCCTGATTATGCAATGTAAAAACCATCGCATCAAAGTCTTCATCTGAGATCACTAGGGGGTTATTGGGTGTGGGGAGGCAAACAAGACAACAACGAAAAACCGTAGAAGTAAAAGAGAATTAACATTTGTTAAAGTGGTTATCGCCCAATGTTGCAACGAAACAATGCCACTGTGTATAAGTCCTTTCATGAGAAGTTAGTCTATCTCTTTTTGGGAAACAAATTGGGTATAGAAATGGGTGTGGCCTCCGAGGGGAAGGAAATATGACGACCTCCAGGAAGTACGGTTAGTCGACACAAACACGATCTTAAACGGAACAAGGGATATTTCTAGGAACAAAAATTATTCAAAATGTGTAATATGTATTGTAACTGAGAAAGAGCATATTATTTGAAACATGAAAATCCGTAATTTTTCCCACATAGTATCCGGTGCATGTATAAACTATACTTTTGCGTCACATACACTATTAGGTATAGGACATTAAAGGACCTTTTGCAAACACAAAACAAAGCAAGTTGTTAACTTTTTATCTTCTTCTCGTTGTTTTTATTCTATAGCACATACCTTGTTATATGTCTCCGCTCACTCATGTACAATTTCTGTTACTTATTTTTAAAACATGTACAAACTAAACACTGCTTATATATTTTTGTTATTATTGTTTTTACGTTTTTTTAGTACGCCTCCGTTGGAAATCCGGTAAGTTTATTCTAATCCTACATTCTACCAATAATCATTTCATTTTTATATATGAAAATCCTTTTAGTTTTTCTTACAAATCTGTACATTCACTTATAAGATAGGATATGATAATCCTTTTTCTTTTTATCTTTATGCGTAGCTTTAACTTGCAGTGTTTTTTTAGAAATGTGCTGATACCTCCCTGGTATAAGCCTTTGCAATGTTAGAATCAGTTTTTTATGGTGCCTCAATATCTTCATGTAAGATAAAGTGATTATTTTGGAAAAGATGAATGCTAGAGCAAATCTCTTTTGGGAATGGGTTTAACCCTGGATATTGAAAGGTTCGTAGATTCCGGGAGGATGGAGGTGTGACACCCTCCAGGAAGGACTATTGGTCCACAATATTTGTTTTCAGTATAGCAGATTCTGAAAGCCGATTTTCTTTACTTTCCTTTATTGTAATGTTTGTTACGGACCTTACTTCGACTTTTCCTGTAGACGTCATTTAAGGTTAAGAGTATTCACTTGACGTTTTGCTTTGCAAATGTCCCAAACGTTTCGTACAATAAAATGGATCCTTAAATGTCTCAGCAAATATGCTTTGATTATTCCTTGATTCCTCTTTAATGTCATCTCTCCATCTTGTAAACGACGGCCAATTCCAGGAGACCCTCCTATCTTCCTGGTTAGAAAAATATTTGATTTCGGGAAAAATACCTTTGCACAGTTTCGTCAAGAATTGTTCTCAGTACCAATTATATGCCCATTTCAGCATTTGAAAATGACAATGAAAGTTGACATTTGATAACGGTTTATCTAAAATAAACTGAACTAAAACGGTAATAGGACGAAGAGACGGGAAGTTGACGAGGCAAATCGGGAAGGTAAGGATCCTAGGGTTGGTAATCGGAGGACCATTGTTTTTTTAAAAGTAACATCGACATATATGATATTGAAAACAAATAAATAGAGCAATTGAAGCAAAGTGTTCGAGAATGTGCAGTGATGATGGTTCTGAAATATGAAAATCCTCAATTCTTACTATATAGTGTCATCGAAGAGTCTCAATTTCCATTACTGCAAGGTAGCATCTTTTAAAAACTCAAATTCCCGTCCAGTACCTGTTCGTTCGGGTGTTGTGGCATAGTTTAGAAGGGATGTTAACTTTCAGTGTGTGTTTCTGTGACTTCTCAAATCTCAACACAACGTCCGGGGGCTGTTTGGGCGGGTAATGTGGCGTAGTTTTTTCATTGATGTTTATTCTGAATGAATTGCTTCTCGACTAGAGTAGAAAGGCTTAACAATGTCGCATGTTAAATTTTAAACAATATACCAAAGTGATAGATAACAGCGACTTGTTGATACCGCATTTAATAAGCAAGACTTAAACATGTTTGTTTATCGCATCCCAACAAAAACTAAAGTTTCCATCAGTTTGGGGGACTTTTTGTCGAAGTGAACATCTCGCAGTAAAACTTACTCTTTAGATTGAATGTTCATTATACAGTCGATATGTGCAAATTTTTTTGTGAAATTGAAATCATACTGAGTGCAACAACACTTAAAGTAAGCAGAGCTCATGTTCATTGTTGGACGCCTAGGCAAAGAGAGTAATTTGTCCAAGGTCTCCTCGACTCTCTCAGGCAAGGGGCCAAATTAAATAAATCTAGCAAAGGAGATCTAGACCTCTTCCTGAAAGAGTCATATCCCGAAAGATTACAAAATTAAGTAATCACCATCCCAGACTTTAAACCGTTGAACCAGTACAATGATTAGTTCTATATAAGATGTATTCCGGGATTTGGTTGGGACCTCTTGGAGAGGGAAAATTAAGCAAAGGTATTTAAATTTCTTTTCTTCACTCACTTTTGGACAGTTTCCGTTACCTAACATTTACACCTGTACAATAACTAATTACTGCTTCAACTTTTCAATTTATTATTTGGTTTTCTAGACATCGTTCCGTTTTGCAGGGGAGGGGGAGATAATTCTAACCGTGCATTGTTCCGATAATCATTTGATGTGTGAAAATGCTTTAAGTTCTTCCCACACATCTGTCCATCTTTAAACACTGATGATTTTTAAAATCTTTCACACATAGTTTTAACGCGACCTCTGTTGTTAAAATGTACTGACACTTTCGTGATATAAGCCTTTGCGATGTAAGAATCAGTCTTTCTTATGTAACAACATGATTATTTGGGGGAAGCTGAACTGAACAACATTAAATCAAACCCCATACCGTAAAAGTACCAACGAATTCACGTGTGTTAAACCGTGTATCGACCAAAGTTAAAAAAAAAAAAACAATGCATCAGAATCGTGTCCTTTCATGAGACGTTAGTCTATCTCCTCTTTGGAGTAAATAAAAAGTGGATGTGTTCAGTCTTGATTTTGCCCATATGAAATTGGACCGATTAATCTTCAATAAAGACCTCAGTTTTTTCAATTCTCCCATACAAAAAAAACCAATTTTAACATTTTCTGCCACAGGCGTAGGAGGTTGAGGCTGGGGGTTTGCTATTTTTTTTTTTTTTTTTTTTGAAAAAGGCGTTTGAAGAAAAACAACTTACAGCCGGGACTTCGAGCACTCACATACTTTAGACAACTTCATCCATTCAGTAGATCCTGAATTTAGCCAAGAGTCGCAATAGATCAAAACATTAGCACGGATGTTTTCAATGTCGTTGTATAGTTTTTCCCTGAAAAGGTACAAAAACATTTCATCCACCGGTAGTGTTACATTTTATCTGATAATTTTCTGATCACTTAGCAAGTTGCTGATTTTATCAACTGGAGTGGAATTTGTATTCCAAACAGAAGTTCAAAATAACAACTGCTTCGTTCCTAGGTAAAAGCCTGGGAAATGCCATTTCCAGCTGTCTGAACATTTTAGTTATTATTTTTTGTACCCGCGCCCTGCTTTGATAGTCTTTCGGGCAGGAATACATTTTCCGGGCATTAATTCCTTAGCCAGCAATTTAAAATACTTCCGTACGCTTATATTTTCTGCCATAAAATTCCTTTTACATATAAGCTTGAGGTTTTCAATTTTATGCCAAGAGGAAGCCAAAATTTTTTGAAAATTTATCAGTATCAACAGGGCTTTAACCTGCATGATGATATTCAGTAACCCGGTAACACCAACAAAACTACAAGTCGCTCCGGTGACCTACTTGATCTTTCTTATAAGCAGAAAAGATTCTTTAATAAACCTCCCATATCTATCATAACGTTACAATTTTTTTCAATAAGCTTCAGGTTTTCAAATATTTTTAAAAAATATCACAATAAAGATACACGAATTAAGCTTTCACAATCTATAACACTCAAGACAAATCTATTTTTCGGTTAAAGAGGTGAATCGAAGGAAGAAAAGGTTTTCCAGTGACAATGTCCTATTCAGTGTCTTTTTCGTAAGTCCTCCCGACTCTCTGGCAAAGCGTTATTCGGCAAAACCAAACTATAAACTGCTTCTCGAAGAAGCTATACGTCTCCTGAGACATAACACTTGACCAACCTGACGGCCCTCAGACCATTCACATTTATTGGTCTGTCATATATGGCTCCATTCTGGACTGGATAAAAAAAACAGATACTTCACATGGTCTTAGCCCAAAGGCCAAGAAGACCCAGGGAGATCAGTGGTTTTCTTCCTACCCAATGTTTAACTAATATGAGTTGCATCTGTGTCCATAAGGGTTGAGACTCCTCGACATAATTGGAATATTACCCCACAGATTGTGAGTAACCGGGCGAGGTCGCGCTACCGCTCAAGTGAACCCTGTTTTTACCTCGAATCAACGATATTTTCATATATTTCCAAGCACTTTGTTTCAATTATTGTATTAATTTGTTTTCAATATCATAAAGAGATGTTATTATTGAAGCTAATGGTCTCGATAACTAACCCGGCCTAGGACTCTTACCTAACCGCTTCGCCCCGCCAAATTCCCATCTTTCCGTCCTATCGCAGTTTTATTTCAGTTTCAAGGCTTCTTTATATTTCAACATTGCTCAACACGTTCCCAAAACATAATTTGGGAGACACTTGCTGCTTACCCCCTCGCAAATAACCCATTTACAGGTTTAATTAACCAAGAAGATAAGAGAGTCCTCTGGCAAGCAATAACCCTTGAATACTTGGGCTACTGCCAGACTTGAGTGGGAAGGCTTTACAACGTTGCATGCTTAATTTTAAACAATATACCAAAGTGATAGATTACAGCAACTTGTTGATGAGGAATTCGATAAGCAAGACTCAAACATGTTTGTTTGTCGCATCCCAACAAAAATTTAAGTTTCCATCAGTTTTAGGGGGCTGTTTTTTTTTTATTTTTCGAAGTGCACATCTCGTTGTAAAAGTTTCCCATCAAATTGAGTGGTTCATTAAACAGTTGAAATGTAAAAATGTTTTGTCAAATTTAAAGAGCCCATGAAATGACTCAATGACAACGATTTGGAGTCATTCTCTGACACTATCTATCAACAAAAAAAGCATTTATTTTAAAAATTCTGCCCCACAAGAGAGAAATGCGCGAGTGAAATGGTACCCCTTTCAGCCCAACAGTTGAAAAATGAAAAAGACTTAAAAGTGCATTGAACCAAGAATGACATCATCACAGGAACCCAATTTCACAGTGTGTGTATTATAATGCTATGTTTAAGTGACATTTTGCACACAGATTGGGTAGCATGAGACTGGTACTGGCCAAATAATATCTCAAATATATCTGAAGAATGTCCCAGAATAAACCAAAAATATATCAATCAAAATTTGAAATTATCACTCCCAATTCCTCAAAAGGGGAATTTTGTCATTATTCACTCAAGCTGTCCCATTCATGTTAGGCCTTTCAGTTTGAAATTTGGTTCCAGCAATCTAGTCGATATATGACTTAACAACAATTCTTTCAACCAGGAAAAGAAAACATTTTAACTCACATCCAATCAGATTGTTGATATCTCACCAGGATTCCTTTGAAAAACATCCCTTCCAAGTAAAATTGTCACAAACATTAATGTGGAAATCATACAATGGATCTCATACTAGCATAGACTTCAAAATGCATGAAGTTGAAATAGTAACTTCATGCCAACTTTTGATAAAAAAGGAATGCTTCCTGAAATAACCAAAATATCAGCTAGTCTTTTTCCCACTATAATCACTGTTCCTTTTCTTTGAACCAAGTCACATTGCATGGACATGCATCCAAAACAACACAGAACTAGTTGGGAGTATTTAAGCCACTGTGCAGAATGGTATACAGTATTGCATAAGGGCCTGTGTAATGAGAGAATCACTGCTTCCTCCCCAATAAAAATAATAGTTACATAACATTGAAGGAAAAATGGATGCAATTACATCCCCCAGGAGCCCGAGGTATTTTTCTGTGTGTATAATCTCTTTCCAGGGAACTTCCAAACACTTG
The DNA here is from genome assembly GCA_037179385.1 of Holothuria scabra. NCBI lineage: Eukaryota > Metazoa > Echinodermata > Holothuroidea > Aspidochirotida > Holothuriidae > Holothuria > Holothuria scabra. The sequence continues at coordinate 27,010,288 of CM074201.1, read as the reverse complement.
TTTGATGTATACCAAACAAGTTTTCCTGCTAGTTGGCTCATGGAATATTGAGAAGTCGCAAAACTCCATCTGTTGAACAGGGGTATTCCTAGGTGTTGAACCCTCCCTTTTCAGTAGTCTTGTGAAGCAAAGTTAGGATTAGGTTTTCTAATGATAATTTGTTGATTATATTAATCATTTTAGGTCATCTATACATGCAAGATCATGTAACATCCACAGAGCAGGGTATACTCCAAATGCACTAAAGTACACACACTGTGAAGTTTGGTTCCTGTGATGATGTCATTCTTGGTTCAACGCACTTTCACATTTTTCAGCTGTTGTACTGGAAGGGATACCATTCCACTTGAGCATTTCTCTTTCGTGGGGTGGTATATTTTAAAATGAATGCTATTTTGTTGATGGATAGTGTCAGAGAATGACCCTAAATCATTGTTACTTAGTCACTTCAAGGGCTCTTTAAATCATATTGAGAGCAACAGTGCCTAAAGTGCGTAGAACTAATGTTCGTTAGTTAACACCAAAACAAAGATAGTTATCTCTCCAAAGTCCCCTCGACTCTATGAGGTAAGGGGCCAAATTAAATTAAGTCTACCAAAGAAGTTCTGGTCCCCGAAAGAGTTGCATCCCGGAAGATTACAAAATTAAGTAATCACCGTCTCGATCTTAGACGTCAGACCTTTTTACCAGTACAATCTTTGCTTTATAACTAAAATGAATTTCTGCATTTGGTTATGACCTTTTGGAAATAGAAAACTAAGTAAAGTTTATTTGATCAATGAGAATTTTTTTAGTTCTTCTTACACATATGTATATCTTTACACACTGATGATTTCTTTTACGGCATAGTCTTAACGCGACGTGCTTGATTACAAATGTACAGACACCTCCCTGATATTAACCTATGCAATGTGAGAATCAGTTTTCTCTGGTACATCAAAGTCTTCATCTAAGATTCAACAAGCAATGCAACCGTGTAGTCCCCTTTCATGTTAACGCCGCGCCAGTTTCGCCGCGCTTTTCCAATTCAAAAGGATAGCTTTAATCCATACTAAAAATATGTAACCTAAACGAACTCCAGTAGCCCTGGCTTCAACGAGCTTTCAAACACACGTATGTCATTTGCAACGAAATGACATCATCTGGTAAAATAAGGGTAGGCGGTGCGCCATCTGACGTTCCTATAAGTCGGTGAACCTTGTAATTTTTTAGGAAAGGCCCGAGATCATCATTCGTGACCTCATGCGAAAGATTAATAATGGCTTTAAATTTTATGCCGGGTGTGAATATTTTGAAGTTGGTTCTCATGACCAAGCTAGACCGGTTTCTGCTGTCTTGTTCATTCACTTTGAATGGCGCAGCTTCATCAGTAGCAAGCCTGTCATTCGCGGCTTGGGTTAAAATATTCCTGCTTCAAATAGAGCAGTAAGACAAGTATCATTTGTACCATTTTATTTTCCGGTCTCTCAAACCTTGATTTTACAAGGCCATCTTTTAGATTTATGCCTTTTTGTTGGCGGGTGAGATTGTCGGAAAAAGAGTGTAGACAGGAGCAGGCCCGTGTTATTAGCAAACCATGCAAAGATCTCTTAGCTCGCAAAGGAAAGAGTAGACTATACGTAGTCCTTTCAAACGCCCATAACCTAAACGGCGAAAGACCCTCCAAAGTACACTAAAAACCTCTATGATAGACGACTATCAAATGAGATAATTGTGCGATGTAAAGGGTCAAGGCACACAAAACAACTCCAAGAAACACTCGAGTACCGACACTCTCACCTCTCCAAAAAGAGTCAAAGTGAGAACTCGCTACGCAACGTGAAATGCAAGTGTTTTACTTGACTGCTTATGAGCAATCACTTGTGTTGGGAAAAGATCGTTGTCACAAACTACGTGAATATAGCGCTATCAAAACAACGAACCCTCCTAACTGAGATACTCAAAGCATCTTATGTGCTGTCAAGGCTGCTCTGCAATTATTGATTTGATTTTCCCGACAACCTCTCATTGCCTACCAAAAGGCTGCAATCTTATCGATTGCCTTGTTTTACTTTACAAGGTTCGAGAGCTACGGGTAAAAAGGCCTACAAAGCAACCTCCGAGAAACACTGTACGTAGCCAAATCCTCCTATTCAGAAAGGGACAACAAAGGAACAAAATTTCGCTACTTACTGCTAAATTAAAAGCATTGAATCTCACCATTTAACTGCTAATGAGTAACACCCAGGTGGAGAAAATAACAGCGTCACTAGTCCGTGGCCCATGCTGAAAATGAACTCTCCTAACCCAAGTGACTCAAAGCGGTTTGCTAATAACACGGGCCTGCTCCTGTCTACACTCTTTTTCCGACAATCTCACCCGCCAACAAAAAGGCATAAATCTAAAAGATGGCCTTGTAAAATCAAGGTTTGAGAGACCGGAAAATAAAATGGTACAAATGATACTTGTCTTACTGCTCTATTTGAAGCAGGAATATTTTAACCCAAGCCGCGAATGACAGGCTTGCTACTGATGAAGCTGCGCCATTCAAAGTGAATGAACAAGACAGCAGAAACCGGTCTAGCTTGGTCATAAGAACCAACTTCAAAATATTCACACCCGGCATAAAATTTAAAGCCATTATTAATCTTTCGCATGAGGTCACGAATGATGATCTCGGGCCTTTCCTAAAAAATTACAAGGTTCACCGACTTATAGGAACGTCAGATGGCGCACCGCCTACCCTTATTTTACTCCGTTACTTAACATTTACAATCTTACAATAACGAATGACTGATTTGGCTTTAAATTTTATCATTTCATTTTTTAGTCACCGTCCTTTGCTCCAGAGGTAAGTTTTTTTTCTAATCGTTCATTCAACTAATAATCAATTAATCTACGAATCTCCTTTTAGTTCTTCTTACACATCTGTACATCTTTCAACACTGATGGTTTCTTTTTAAAGAAGTTTACGCATAGTTTTAAAGTGACGTATTTATTTTTCAGAAATGTACTGGCACCCTCATGATTATGCAATGTAAAAACCAGTGCATCAAAGTCTTAATCTGAGATTACTAGGTGATTATTTGGGGGGAAGGCAAACTGGACAATAGCGAAAAACCGTAACAACAAACTAACGTATGTTAAACTGGTTATCGCCCAAAGTTGCAACAAACGATGTCGCTGTGTATAATTCCTTCCATGAGAGGTTAGACTATCTTAGTTTCGCCGCGCTTTTCCAATTCAAAAGGATAGCTTTAATCCATACTAAAAATATGTAACCTAAACGAACTCCAGTAGCCCTGGCTTCAACGAGCTTTCAAACACACGTATGTCATTTGCAACGAAATGACATCATCTGTGTCTATGGTGATTCGAGCGCAATGTGAAAGAACGCTACGTTAAGTTGTTAAATGTCAAGATCAACGCAGGAGGTGACGTCAATACGTTGTAGATGAGGTCAGCGTCGTGCAATCTAAAACTTGTCATCTCAGTAAATTTTCAATTGAATCCCACATTTCCAATTGTCGCTACGAAAAATAGAGATTTTGTTTTTTCATAAAATTCTATGTTATCTAAAGTATAAGCTTCAGCTTTTTATATACTTCGTTGAAATTGAAGGCAACTTTTCGGAAATTTCAAATAGCAGAGTTTCTATGCGTTGGCATAAAATGGTATCCATTCTGCTTCAATGCCTATCAACTGAAATCAGATCCCTCTGAAAACCCCAAATCCCTCTGAAAACCCCAAATCCCTTTTTGCGGATGTTTATTCTGAATGCTGGTCTCCGTGACTGCAGTAGGAAGGCTGTAAAGTGGTGCATGGTTAATGTCGAACAATATACTCAAGTAATGGACGATAGCAATCTGTTTATAGAGAAGCTTAAAAGCAACACAAAGTGTTTGTTTATTGCACTCAAACAAAAAGTTAAGTTTATATCAACTCTTTTTATGGTGGGAGGAGTTTTCATTTTTAATTGTTTTTTTTTTTTTTTTTTTGTAGTTTGCGTTTGTTTGATTTTTCGAAGTTCACATCTGACAGTAAACATTACTTATCAGTTTTGACGGCCCAATTAAACCCTTAAAATGTACAAAATTTTTTATAAAGTACAACAACACATAAAGTTAATAGAACTCATGTTCGTTAGTGACCACCAAAACAAAAATCTCTTACGCAAGGGGCCAAATTAAATGAATAATATCAAAGGACTTCTGTTCCTTGAAGCAGACAATTTCCGAAAGATTACAAAATTAAGAAATCATCCTCTTTAGCCTTCAGACCTCTGTACCTGCACAATGATTGCTTCCTTACGAAAATGAGTTTCTGCATTGGTTAAGGACCTTTTGGAAATACGTTTGCATATCTTACACTGGAATACATACAAATTTCTTAACCATATCGACGACTGAAAAGATGTTGACACTTTGTGCTCATAAATATTTATACCGTTGAAACAGACAAATTTGACCCCGATCTGCGAAAACTTCATTTTCCCCCGAAAGCGGTCATGAAATGTTTCATGTAATCTGTCCAAGTGGTGTAAGACGGATGATTCCAGCTGACCACTTTATCCTAATGGTTAATTAAATACTTACAACGATACTATACAGGCCGTACCCAGCCAAGTTTGGAAAAGGGGAAGAGTGGCCCAAAAAGAGTTTCAATTTAGAAAAGCGGCGAGTGATGCTAACAAAGTGAAGGTAAAAAGAAACTAAGCAAAATGGAAAACAAGGTCTTTCGGGGATGTAAATCCTGCAGGGAGCAGAACTCTTTCGGAAGTATTTATTTGGTCTGGTCCCTTGCCTCAGAGAGTCAAGGGGGCTTTGGAGAGATAACTATCATTGTTTTGGTGTTTACTAACGAACATGAGTTCTACTCACTTTAAGTGTTGCATTACACAGTATTGTTTGAATTTTATAAAACATTTTGTACATTTCAACTGTTTAATGAACCCATCAAAACTGTAAGGTATTTTTAATTCGAGATTTGCACTTTGAAAAAAAAAGAAAAGAAAAAAAAGGCCCAATAAAAACTGATGGAAACTTTACCTTTGTTTGGGATGCGGAAAAAAGATGCTTACGTCTTGCCTATCAACTTCAAAAAGTTACTGTCATCTATCACTTTGCCTGCCAACATGTCCAGTTGGACCCCGACTGGGTTCCTTGCTGGACCCTAGATAGGACCCATTCGTGTGTGTCAGGTGTTCCCACTGGGGACCCAACTGTGCTACCCTTTCCCAACTGCAGCCCAGCTGGTTACGTCCCCTTGAGGTAACGTCCGGCTGACTATACGTCCCCGTGCAGTATCGATTTAAATAAATTAACTTGGAAGAGAGGTGGGGCCTTCTAAAATAAGCCGTTTTATAAAAGATGGCCAGATGACATTAACGAGGAAAAATCATGGAGTCTTCAAACCATTTTTGCTGAGACATTTTAAGATTTATTTCATTGTATGAAACTCTTGAGACCTTTGCAAAGCAAAACGTATAGAAAATGCTCTTCAAGGTGCCCGTGTAACACGAAATCTCAAATTAAGCTCCTTAACAAACATCACAATAAAGATACACAAATTAAGCTTTCAGAATCTACAACACTCAAGACAAATCTGTTTTTGGTTTAAAGAGGTGAATCGAAGTAAGAAAAGGTTTTCCAGTGACAATGTCCTATTCAGTGTCTTTTTCGTAAGTCCTCTCGACCCTCTGGCAAAGAGCTATTCAGCGAAACCAAACTTTTAACTGCTTCTCGAAGAAACTATGCGTCTCCTGAGAGACAACACTTGACCAACCTTACGGCCCTCAGACCATTTACATTATTGGTATGTCATATATGGCTCCTTTCTGGACTGGATAAAAAACAGATACTACACATGATCTTAGCCCAAAGGCCAAGAAGACCCAGGGAGATCAGTGGTTTTCTTCCTATCCAATGTTTTGCTTATATGCTATGCTATATGAGTTGCATCTGTGTCCATAAGGGTTGAGACTCCTCGACATAACTGGGATATTACCCCACAGATTGTGAGTAACCCGACGAGGCCGCGCCACCGCTCAAGTGAACTCTGTTTTTCGACTGCGTATCAGAAACAGACACATAAGTAGCCAAACAATTCCTCGAATCAACGATATTTTCATATATTTCCAAGCACTTTGTTTCAATTATTCTATTAATTTGTTTTCAATATCATAGAGAGATGTTATTTTTGAAGCTAATGGTCTCGATTAATAACACTAGGAATCTTACCTAACCGCTTCGCGACCCAAATTCCCATCTTTCCGTCCTATCGCAGTTTTATTTCAGTTTCAAGGCTTCTTTGTCTTTCAACATTGCTCAACGCGTTCCCAAAACATAATTTGGGAGACACTTGCTAGTTACGCCCTCGCAAATAACCCATTTAGAGATTTAATTAACCAAGAAGATAAGAGGGTCTTCTGGCAAGCAATAGCCCTTGAATGCAGGGGCTACTGCCAGACTTGAGTGGGAAGGCTTTACAATGCTGCATGTTTAATTTTAAGCAATATACCAAAGTGATAGATGACAGCAACTTGTTGATGAGGAATTCGATAAGCAAGACTTAAACATGTTTGTTTGTCGCATCCCAACAAAAACTTAAGTTTCCATCAGTTCTAGGGGGACTGGTGTTTTTTTTTTGTTTTTTTTTCGAAGTGCACATCTAGTTGTAAAACTTTTTCATCAAATTGAGTGGTTCATTAAATTAAACAGTTGAAATGTAAAATTGTTTTGTCAAATTTAAATCATATTGAGAGCAACAGTATCTAAAGTGCGTAGAACTAATGTTCGTTAGTTAACACCAAAACAAAGATATTTATCTCTCCAAAGTCCCCTCGACTCTCTGAGGTAAGGGGCCAAATTAAATTAATTCTACCAAACGAGTTCTGGTCCCTGAAAGAGTTACATCCCGAAAAATTACAAAATTCAGTAATCACCCTCTCGATCTTAGACTTCAGACCTTTGTACCAGTACAATCTTTGCTTTATAACTAAAATGAATTTCTGCATTTAGTTCGGACCTTTTGGAAAAGTAAGTAAAGTGGTTAACAGTATACCTTCTTAACGTTGTTTTAGTTCTATAGCGTTTCCCTTGTTATATGTCTACGCTCACTTATGGACAATTTCCGTTACCTAAAATTTACAACTGTACAAAAAGTTCGTACTGCTTCAACCCTGAAAACTATTCTTTCACTTTTAGGCAATTCCCCAATACGGGAGGGTGAGTTAATTATGTTTGTGCATTTAACCGACAGTTATTTGATCTATGAAAATTTTTTAGTTCTTCTTACACATATGTATATCTTTACACACTGATGATTTCTTTTACGGCATAGTCTTAACGCGACGTGCTTGATTACAAATGTACAGACACCTCCCTGATATTAACCTATGCAATGTGAGAATCAGCTTTATCTGTTACATCAAAGTTTTCATCTAAGATTCAACAAACAATGGAACCGTGTAGTCTCCTTTCATGTTAGCGCAATATATTTCCCCTGAGGATAAAAAGGGGCAAGGCTTTCGAGAGCGTGAAGCTGTTGCGCTTTCCATGGATACGGTGAGACACATTCCCGAAGGATTGCAAAATTAAGTTATCACCCTCTCGATCCCAGCCGTCAGACCTTTGTACCAGTACAATCTTCGATTTCTAACGAAAATGAGTTTCTGCATTGGTTTAGGACCTTTTGGAAATAAAGAACTACGGAAAGGTGTTAAAATTTCTCTTCTTTTCATTGTTTTAATTCTGTAGCAGATAACATATCTTGTAATATGTCGTCGCTGACTCTTGTACTCTGTCCGTTACTTAACATTTACAATCGTAAAATAACGAATGACTGCTTTAGCTTTAAATTTTATCATTTCATTTTTTTAGTCAATGTCCTTTGATACAGAGGTAAGTTTCTTCTACACTGTTAAAAAATTTCTGTAAATTTACAGACTTTTTTTAACTTAAACTTTTTGTATTTTACTTTTAATAGAGATTTTCTGTATCTTTACAGACACTTTGTATTGCTACAATAAAAAGAGGTTGTTTAACATGTATTTTCTGTTTATTTGAAAAACCATTTCTGACTGCTTTTTTAACCAAATTTTACTGCTTTGTAAAAATTTTTTTTGTAAATTTACAGAAATTTTAACAGTATTTTGTATTTTTCTGATTTCACATAAATATACTGTCATTTAACAAACATTCATTTTGTTTTTAAGCTGAAAAAGAAACAAAAATAAGCCCAAACAAACAAATAAGAAACAGCCAGAAAATTTTCCATATATAACATGCATCGTTCTGCGAAGTTTCAGTTTAAAAAAAAATTTTTTTGGCAAATTTATGGCCCTATTTGAAAATTAACTTACATTTATTATAAAAGCATACCTAGTTATTACGTTCTTAGTTATAAATATCATACAACTGGTGTTTTGTCACACATTTTTAAGTAAAAAGAAATTGTAAGGCCCTAATTTCAGAGCACTGACAATTGGTTTACTGATGTCAACTCATCGCCACAGGCGCTCATGCACTTGATCGGAGCAAATTAAAAACGTTTCACAAATTCACTTGAAAAAGTCTGTAAATTTACCACTTTATGACGTAAATCTCATTTTGCATAAATGGGTGGAGCTTATTTTGTAGGCATTTTCCTAACAAAAGGATTGCTGTTGCTTTGAATAATATCTTCTTTGGCGTTTTTTAACCAGGAAGTGAAAAACTTATTGTTTACCTTGTCTGGAAATGTTTGCAATCAATGTATTTGCATTCTTTGTCATATTTATTTTAAAAACAATTATTATATTGTACGAAAAATGTGACTACAAAGTTCCTAGAGATAGCAGTCTACTTGACAACAATATGACAACAAAGCATCCTCAATGTGTTTTGATTGAAAACAACTTCGTAACGACACATTACGTTGATAAGCAAATACCTGATCTACGTAATGATGAAGTGTATGTTACGTAATAACATATGAAGGGTAAAAAAGCGATATTATAATAAATATTAAAACGTCGGGAATGAAAACAGTAGGCTGTAAATTCACATAAAATTAAGGTAAACAAAAGAGAACAATTCTGTAATTCGATTTTACAGTAGACGTTTGTAAACTAATTTACATGCAAAAACTGTAAAGAAAAAACAAACCCTTAATGTTTTTTTCATGATTACAGTCTGGCTGTAAAAAAACATTATTTGGTTGGAAAAAAATTTGCCATAAAATTTATGTAAATTTACAGAGAAATTTTTTAACAGTGTAATAGTTCATTCAACCAATAATCAATTACTGTATGAATCTCCTCTTAGTTCTTCTCACACATCTGTACATCTTTACGCATTGATTGAAGAAGTTAACGCACAGTTTTAAAGTGACGTATTTATTTTTCAGAAATTTACTGGCACCCTCATGATAATGCAATGTAAAAACCAGTGCATCAAAGTCTTAATCTGAGATTACTAGGTGATTATTTGGGGGGAAGGCAAACTGGACAATAGCGAAAAACCGTAAAAGTTTCAACAAACTAACGTATGTTAAACTGGTTATCGCCCAAAGTTGCAACAAACTATGTCACTGTGTATAAGTCCTTCCATGAGAGGTTAGACTATCTAAGTTTCGCCGCGCTTTTCCAATTCAAAAGGATAGCTTTAATCCATACTAAAAATATGTAACCTAAACGAACTCCACTTTTTGAAAAAGTGTCTTGTCTCGAATTTTTGAATACCGAATTGAACCGACAAGGACTCACTTATAAAACAGTTACTTAAATGTAGGATACTGAGATTTTCTAAGTTCATGAACAAACTTTATACAGTTAAAATGTACACAATACTTCATAAAATTCAAACCATAATAAGTACAACAACACGTGAAAGAAGTATAAGCTAATATTCGATAGTTAACACCAAGACGGGCAATGCACGTCAGTAATTTTTCGGAAGTCCCCTCGCCTATCCGGGGCAAGGGGCCAAACAAAATAAATACTTCATATCCCCGCAAGATTACAAAATTAAGAAAGCGCCCTCTTTATCCCAACGTTTAGACCTCTATACCTGTAAAATGATTGCTTCCTAACGATAATGAGTTTCTGCGTTGAGTAAGGACCTTTTGGAAATAAAGAACTACGGAAAGGTGTTAAAATTTTGTCTTCTTTTCATTGTTTTAATTCTGTAGCAGAAAACATAAATTAAGTATCTTGTATTATATCGTCGCTGGCTCTTGTACTCTGTCCGTTACTTAACATTTACAACCGTACAAAAACAAATGACTGCTTTAGCTTTAAATTTTATCATTTCATTTTTTAGTCACCGTCCTTTGATACAGAGGTAAGTTTTTTTTCTAATCGTTCATTCAACTAATAATCATTTAATGTATGAATCTCCTCTTAGTTCTTCTCACACATCTGTACATCTTTACGCATTGATTGAAGAAGTTAACGCACAGTTTTAAAGTGACGTATTTATTTTTCAGAAATTTACTGGCACCCTCATGATAATGCAATGTAAAAACCAGTGCATCAAAGTCTTAATCTGAGATTACTAGGTGATTATTTGGGGGGAAGGCAAACTGGACAATAGCGAAAAACCGTAAAAGTTTCAACAAACTAACGTATGTTAAACTGGTTATCGCCCAAAGTTGCAACAAACTATGTCACTGTGTATAAGTCCTTCCATGAGAGGTTAGACTATCTAAGTTTCGCCGCGCTTTTCCAATTCAAAAGGATAGCTTTAATCCATACTAAAAATATGTAACCTAAACGAACTCCAGTAGCCCTGGCTTCAACGAGCTTTCAAACACACGTATGTCATTTGCAACGAAATGACATCATCTGTGTCTATGGTGCTTCGAGCGCAATGTGAAAGAACGCTACGTTAAGTTGTTAAATGTCAAGATCAACGCAGGAGGTGACGTCAATACGTTGTAGATGAGGTCAGCGTCGTGCAATCTAAAACTTGTCATCTCAGTCAATTTTCAATTGAATCCCACATTTCCAATTGTCGCTACGAAAAATAGAGATTTTGTTTTTTCATAAAATTCTATGTTATCTAAAGTATAAGCTTCAGCTTTTTATATACTTCGTTGAAATTGGAGGCAACTTTTCGGAAATTTCAAATAGCAGAGTTTCTATGCGTTGGCATAAAATGGTATCCATTCTGCTTCAATGCCTATCAACTGAAATCAGATCCCTCTGAAAACCCCAAATCCCTTTTTACGGATGTTTATTCTGAATGCTTGTCTCCGTGACTGCAGTAGGAAGGCTGTAAAGTGGTGCATGGTTAATGTCGAACAATATACTCAAGTAATGGACGATAGCAATCTGTTGATAGAGAAGCTTAAAAGCAACACAAAGTGTTTGTTTATTGCACTCAAACAAAAAGTTAAGTTTATATCAACTCTTTTTATGGTGGGAGGAGTTTTCATTTTTAATTGTTTTTTTTTTTTTTTTTTTTTTTTTGTAGTTTGCGTTTGTTTGATTTTTCGAAGTTCACATCTGACAGTAAACATTACTTATCAGTTTTGACGGCCCAATTAAACCCTTAAAATGTACAAAATTTTTTTATAAAGTACAACAACACATAAAGTTAATAGAACTCATGTTCGTTAGTGACCACCAAAACAAAAATCTCTTACGCAAGGGGCCAAATTAAATGAATAATACCAAAGGAGTTCTGTTCCTTGAAGCAGACAATTTCCGAAAGATTACAAAATTAAGAAATCATCCTCTTTAGCCTTCACACCTCTGTACCTGCACAATGATTGCTTCCTTACGAAAATGAGTTTCTGCATTGGTTAAGGACCTTTTGGAAATACGTTTGCATATCTTACACTGGAATACATACAAATTTCTTAACCATATCGACGACTGAAAAGATGTTGACACTTTGTGCTCACAAATATTTATACCGTTGAAACAGACAAATTTGACCCCGATCTGCGAAAACTTCATTTTCCCCCGAAAGCGGTCATGAAATGTTTCATGTAATCTGTCCAAGTGGTGTAAGACGGATGATTCCAGCTGACCACTTTATCTTAATGGTTAATTAAATACTTACAACGATACTATACAGGCCGTACCCAGCCAAGTTTGGAAAAGGGGAAGAGTGGCCCAAAAAGAGTTTCAATTTAGAAAAGCGGCGAGTGATGCTAACAAAGTGAAGGTAAAAAGAAACTAAGCAAAATGGAAAACAAGGTCTTTCGGGGATGTAAATCCTGCAGGGAGCAGAACTCTTTCGGAAGTATTTATTTGGTCTGGTCCCTTGCGTCAGAGAGTCAAGGGGGCTTTGGAGAGATAACTATCATTGTTTTGGTGTTTACTAACGAACATGAGTTCTACTCACTTTAAGTGTTGCATTACACAGTATTGTTTGAATTTTATAAAACATTTTGTACATTTCAACTGTTTAATGAACCCATCAAAACTGTAAGGTATTTTTAATTCGAGATTTGCACTTTGAAAAAAAAAAGAAAAGAAAAAAAAGGCCCAATAAAAACTGATGGAAACTTTACCTTTGTTTGGGATGCGGAAAAAAGATGCTTACGTCTTGCCTATCAACTTCAAAAAGTTACTGTCATCTATCACTTTGCCTGCCAACATGTCCAGTTGGACCCCGACTGGGTTCCTTGCTGGACCCTAGATAGGACCCATTCGTGTGTGTCAGGTGTTCCCACTGGGGACCCAACTGTGCTACCCTTTCCCAACTGCAGCCCAGCTGGTTACGTCCCCTTGAGGTAACGTCCGGCTGACTATACGTCCCCGTGCAGTATCGATTTAAATAAATTAACTTGGAAGAGAGGTGGGGCCTTCTAAAATAAGCCGTTTTATAAAAGATGGCCAGATGACATTAACGAGGAAAAATCATGGAGTCTTTCAAACCATTTTTGCTGAGACATTTTAAGATTTATTTCATTGTATGAAACTCTTGAGACCTTTGCAAAGCAAAACGTATAGAAAATGCTCTTCAAGGTGCCCGTGTAACACGAAATCTCAAATTAAGCTCCTTAACAAACATCACAATAAAGATACACAAATTAAGCTTTCAGAATCTACAACACTCAAGACAAATCTGTTTTTGGTTTAAAGAGGTGAATCGAAGTAAGAAAAGGTTTTCCAGTGACAATGTCCTATTCACACTCTTAAAACACTGGGCAATATTTTCGTTGGGTAAAACGCTTTGGTTAAATGTTGGTCAAACTTTGCTCATTTAATGGTAAAAACGTTTCTTCGATTCACGTTTATTCCACTATCCAATCATTGGGCAAACTGTTAACAAGCTTACACTCAACGGTTGGGCATATATTTGGTCTATCTACTTGTTGGGTAATTAATTGCTAATTAGCATAATGTTTGCTCATTGGTTGGGCAATAAACTTTGCGCGTTCCGCATACGTAAATGTGATAAAAGCATTGCACACAATGAACATGTGAAAGTTAAGAACAGGCGTACGTACGTATTTCTCAGTGGTTCAAAGTCATTAGCAGCTCATCAAACGACAACTATCTCGCTGATTAATGACTCAGATTACCTTGAGGAATGGAGCTTGGGGGGTTCTTGAGTGTGTTTGAGGCTAAATACGAGTACAAGGAGTTGTGTGGAGTATTTAATGTTTATATCGAAGATATAATCAACACGATTTAGGAAGAAACTGGTGCTGCTACTGAGCCATGGCCGAAACGTTCGCCTGCTCATCCAGGCTAGGCTAACATAGCCTAACACTATGTTTGGTACTGTAATGTGTCAATGTGAGTTTGATTAGCCTACAGACTAGGCTAGCCTACATCCTTTGGCTTACTATGGCAGCATCACGGTTTCCTAATCGTTTGATTCTATCACTGGATACTTCTCTCCTTGCCATGTGCTCATATTTATTTCAACACAATCTTCAAGTCTTCATGATGCCTTATTGTCGGATAATCTGAGCCTGATTTATAAATGGCCACATTTACTAGGGCAATGCACTAGGGATTAGCCCAACAGTTGGTTAAAGAATATGCCCAACTGATGTTGAAAAAGCACCCACGGTTATGGAAAAGATGATGAACGTTTAACCAACGGTTGGTGAATGCATTTGCCCAACATCTTAATAAAAGACGTGCCCAACAAGTGGGTATGTTTTAAATGCTCATTTACCAAACAGTTGGGTAGTTTCCTGCCCAACAGTTAGGTTCAAACTTTACCAAATTTGGTTGGTTAAAGTTTTGCCCAACTGTTTAGGTTGTTGAATAGATGCCCAGTGTTGGTCAAAAAGTTGGGCAAATTTTGCCCATTTTTTTTAAGAGTGCAGTGTCTTTTTCGTAAGTCCTCTCGACCCTCTGGCAAAGAGCTATTCAGCGAAACCAAACTATAAACTGCTTCTCGAAGAAACTATGCGTCTCCTGAGAGACAACACTTGACCAACCTTACGGCCCTCAGACCATTTACATTATTGGTATGTCATATATGGCTCCTTTCTGGACTGGATAAAAAACAGATACTACACATGATCTTAGCCCAAAGGCCAAGAAGACCCAGGGAGATCAGTGGTTTTCTTCCTATCCAATGTTTTGCTTATATGCTAATATGAGTTGCATCTGTGTCCATAAGGGTTGAGACTCCTCGACATAACTGGGATATTACCCCACAGATTGTGAGTAACCCGACGAGGCCGCGCCACCGCTCAAGTGAACTCTGTTTTTCGACTGCGTATCAGAAACAGACACATAAGTAGCCAAACAATTCCTCGAATCAACGATATTTTCATATATTTCCAAGCACTTTGTTTCAATTATTCTATTAATTTGTTTTCAATATCATAGAGAGATGTTATTTTTGAAGCTAATGGTCTCGATTAATAACACTAGGAATCTTACCTAACCGCTTCGCGACCCAAATTCCCATCTTTCCGTCCTATCGCAGTTTAATTTCAGTTTCAAGGCTTCTTTGTCTTTCAACATTGCTCAACACGTTCCCAAAACATAATTTGGGAGACACTTGCTGGTTACGCCCTCGCAAATAACCCATTTAGAGATTTAATTAACCAAGAAGATAAGAGGGTCTTCTGGCAAGCAATAGCCCTTGAATGCAGGGCTACTGCCAGACTTGAGTGGGAAGGCTTTACAATGCTGCATGTTTAATTTTAAGCAATATACCAAAGTGATAGATGACAGCAACTTGTTGATGAGGAATTCGATAAGCAAGACTTAAACATGTTTGTTTGTCGCATCCCAACAAAAACTTAAGTTTCCATCAGTTCTAGGGGGACTGGTGTTTTTTTTTTTTTTTTTTTTTTCGAAGTGCACATCTAGTTGTAAAACTTTTTCATCAAATTGAGTGGTTCATTAAATTAAACAGTTGAAATGTAAAATTGTTTTGTCAAATTTAAATCATATTGAGAGCAACAGTACCTAAAGTGCGTAGAACTAATGTTCGTTAGTTAACACCAAAACAAAGATATTTATCTCTCCAAAGTCCCCTCGACTCTCTGAGGTAAGGGGCCAAATTAAATTAATTCTACCAAACGAGTTCTGGTCCCTGAAAGAGTTACATCCCGAAAAAATTACAAAATTCAGTAATCACCCTCTCGATCTTAGACTGCAGACCTTTGTACCAGTACAATCATCGATTTCTAACGAAAATGAGTTTCTGCATTGGTTTAGGACCTTTTGGAAACAGAGAACTAAGGAAAGGTGTTAAAATTTCTCTTCTTTTCATTGTTTTAATTCTGTAGCAGATAACATATCTTGTAATATGTCGTCGCTGACTCTTGTACTCTGTCCGTTTCTTAACATTTACAATCGTACAATAACGAATGACTGCTTTAGCTTTAAATTTTATCATTTCATTTTTTTAGTCAATGTTCTTTGTTACAGAGGTAAGTTACTTCTAATAGTTCATTCAACCAATAATCAATTAATGTATGAATCTCCTCTTCGTTCTTCTCACACATCTGTACATCTTTACGCATTGATTGAAGAAGTTAACGCACAGTTTTAAAGTGACGTATTTATTTTTCAGAAATGTACTGGCACCCTCATGATTATGCAATGTAAAAACCAGTGCATCAAAGTCTTAATCTGAGATTACTAGGTGATTATTTGGGGGGAAGGCAAACTGGACAATAGCGAAAAACCGTAAAAGTTTCAACAAACTAACGTATGTTAAACTGGTTATCGCCCAAAGTTGCAACAAACTATGTCACTGTGTATAAGTCCTTCCATGAGAGGTTAGACTATCTTATTTTCGCCGCGCTTTTCCAATTCAAAAGGATAGCTTTAATCCATACTAAAAATATGTAACCTAAACGAACTCCAGTAGCCCTGGCTTCAACGAGCTTTCAAACACACGTATGTCATTTGCAACGAAATGACATCATCTGTGTCTATGGTGATTCGAGCGCAATGTGAAAGAACGCTACGTTAAGTTGTTAAATGTCAAGATCAACGCAGGAGGTGACGTCAATACGTTGTAGATGAGGTCAGCGTCGTGCAATCTAAAACTTGTCATCTCAGTCAATTTTCAATTGAATCCCACATTTCCAATTGTCGCTACGAAAAATAGAGATTTTGTTTTTTCATAAAATTCTATGTTATCTAAAGTATAAGCTTCAGCTTTTTATATACTTCGTTGAAATTGGAGGCAACTTTTCGGAAATTTCAAATAGCAGAGTTTCTATGCGTTGGCATAAAATGGTATCCATTCTGCTTCAATGCCTATCAACTGAAATCAGATCCCTCTGAAAACCCCAAATTCCTCTGAAAACCCCAAATCCCTTTTTACGGATGTTTATTCTGAATGCTGGTCTCCGTGACTGCAGTAGGAAGGCTGTAAAGTGGTGCATGGTTAATGTCGAACAATATACTCAAGTAATGGACGATAGCAATCTGTTGATAGAGAAGCTTAAAAGCAACACAAAGTGTTTGTTTATTGCACTCAAACAAAAAGTTAAGTTTATATCAACTCTTTTTATGGTGGGAGGAGTTTTCATTTTTAATTGTTTTTTTTTTTTTTTTTTTTTTTTTTTTAGTTTGCGTTTGTTTGATTTTTCGAAGTTCACATCTGACAGTAAACATTACTTATCAGTTTTGATGGCCCAATTTAACCCTTAAAATGTACAAAATTTTTTTATAAAGTACAACAACACATAAAGTTAATAGAACTCATGTTCGTTAGTGACCACCAAAACAGAAATCTCTTACGCAAGGGGCCAGATTAAATGAATAATACCAAAGGAGTTCTGTTCCATGAAGCAGACAATTTCCGAAAGATTACAAAATTAAGAAATCATCCTCTTTAGCCTTCAGACCTCTGTACCTGCACAATGATTGCTTCCTTACGAAAATGAGATTCTGCATTGGTTAAGGACCTTTTGGAAATACGTTTGCATATCTTACACTGAAACTACATACAAATTTGTTAACCATATCGACGACTGAAAAGATGTTGACACTTTGTGCTCACAAATATTTATACCGTTGAAACAGACAAATTTGACCCCGATCTGCGAAAACTTCATTTTCCCCCGAAAGCGGTCATCTCCCGAAATGGTTAATGTAATCTGTCCAACTGGTATAAGACGAATGATTCCAGCTGACCACTTTATCTTAATGGTTAATTAAATACTTACAACGATACTATACAGGCCGTACCCAGCCAAGTTTGGAAAAGGGGAAGAGTGGCCCAAAAAGAGTTTCAATTTAGAAAAGCGGTGAGTGATGCTAACAAATTGAAGGTAAAAAGAAACTAAGCAAAATGGAAAACAAGGTCTTTCGGGGATGTAAATCCTGCAGGGAGCAGAACTCTTTCGGAAGTATTTATTTGGTTTGGTCCCTTGCCTCAGAGAGTCAAGGGGGCTTTGGAGAGATGACTATCATTGTTTTGGTGTTTACTAACGAACATGAGTTCTACTCACTTTAAGTGTTGCATTACACAGTATTGTTTGAATTTTATAAAACATTTTGTACATTTCAACTGTTTAATGAACCCATCAAAACTGTAAAGTATTTTTAACTCGAGATTTGCACTTTGAAAAAAAGAAAAGAAAAAAAAAGCCCAATAAAAACTGATGGAAACTTTACCTTTGTTTGGGATGCGGAAAAAAGATGCTTAAGTCTTGCCTATCAACTTCAAAAAGTTACTGTCATCTATCACTTTGCCTGCCATCATGTCCAGTTGGACCCCGACTGGGTTCCTTGCTGGACCCTAGATAGGACCCATTCGTGTGTGTCAGGTGTTCCCACTGAAGACCCAACTGTGCTAGCCTTTCCCAACTACAGCCCAGCTGGTTACTTTCCCTTGAGGTAACGTCCGGCTGACTATACGTCCCCGTGCAGTATCGATTTAAATAAATTAACTTGGAAGAGAGGTGGGGAATTCTAAAATAAGCCGTTTCATAAAAGATGGCCAGATGACATTAACGAGGAAAAATCATGGAGTCCTCAAACCATTTTTGCTGAGACATTTTAAGATTTATTTCATTGTATGAAACTCTTGAGACCTTTGCAAAGCAAAACGTATAGAAAATGCTCTTCAAGGTGCCCGTGTAACACGAAATCTCAAATTAAGGTCCTTAACAAACATCACAATAAAGATACACAAATTAAGCTTTCAGAATCTACAACACTCAAGACAAATCTGTTTTTCGGTTAAAGAGGTGAATCGAAGGAAGAAAAGGTTTTCCAGTGACAATGTCCTATTCAGTGTCCTTTTCGTAAGTCCTCTCCACTCTCTGGCAAAGAGCTATTCGGCGAAACCAAACTATAAACTGCTTCTCGAAGAAACTATGCGTCTCCTGAGAGACAACACTTGACCAACCTCATGGCCCTCAGACCATTTACATTATGGGTATGTCATATATGGCTCCTTTCTGGACTGGATAAAAAATAGATACTACACATGATCTTAGCCCAAAAGCCAAGAAGACCCAGGGAGATCAGTGGTTTTCTTCCTATCCAATGTTTTGCTTATATGCTAATATGAGTTGCATCTGTGTCCATAAGGGTTGAGACTCCTCGACATAACTGGAATATTACCCCACAGATTGTGAGTAACCCGACGAGGCCGCGCCACCGCTCAAGTGAACTCTTTTTTTCGACTGCGTATCAGAAACAGACACATAAGTAGCCAAACAATTCCTCGAATCAACGATATTTTCATATATTTCCAAGCACTTTGTTTCAATTATTCTATTAATTTGTTTTCAATATCATAGAGAGATGTTATTTTTGAAGCTAATGGTCTCGATTACTAACCCTAGGAATCTTACCTAACCGCTTCGCGACCCAGATTCCCATCTTCCCGTCCTATCGCAGTTTTATTTCAGTTTCAAGGCTTCTTTGTTTTTCAACATTGCTCAACACATTTGCAAAACATAATTTGGGAGACACTTGCTGGTAACGCCCTCGCAAATAACCCATTTAGAGATTTAACCCTTTACCGTTGTGCTCCGATCGGGGCATTTTTGCGCGCCTCGGGATTGGGCGGAAAAGCGGACGTAGCCCGCCCCGCATCGGCTTCCGTAGGCCATTGACCCCGTGAACTTAGACTCTTGTCTCTCTCCCTGTTGTGGCCGAATTTTCGGGTAGCTACTCGCAGTTTCGAGCTCCGCGTAAACAGTAAAGATGTGTGACAGCCGAGCTCTCCGCATGGGTCCAAAAGGACCCAAACAACGGTAAAGGGTTAAATTAAGCCTGTGGAGTGTGTTTACTGCAAAGCTGATGCCATTGTCTCGGCGTGTGTGCACGTAAACCTTTAGCCGAGTGGTGCAGATATTTTAGCTTAACCCTTTACCGTTGTGCTCCGATCGGGGCATATTTGCGTACCTCGGGATTGGGCGGAAAAGCGGACGTAGCCCGCCCCGCATCGGCTTCCGTAGGCCATTGACCCCGTGACCTTAGACTCTTGTCTCTCTCGCTGTTGTGGCCGAATTTTCGGGTAGCTACTCGCAGTTCCGAGCTCCGCGTGAAACAGTAAAGATGTGTGACAGCCGAGCTCTCCGCATGGGTCCAAAAGGACCCAAACAACGGTAAAGGGTTAATTAACCAAGAAGATAAAAGGGTCTTCTGACAAGCAATAGCCCTTGAATACAGAGGCTACTGCCAGACTTGAGTGGGAAGGCTTTACAATGCTGCATGTTTAATTTTAAACAATATACCAAAGTGATAGATGACAGCAACTTGTTGATGAGGAATTCGATAAGCAAGACTTAAACATGTTTGTTTGTCGCATCCCAACAAAAACTTAAGTGTCTATCAGTTTAAGGGGAAATGTTTTTTTTTTTTTATTATTTTCCGAAGTGCACATCTCGTTGTAAAAGTTTTTCAAAAATTGAGTGGTTCATTAAACAGTTGAAATGTAAAAATATTTTGTCAAATTTAAATCAAATTGAGAGCAACAGTGCCTAAAGTGCGTAGAACTAATGTTCTTTAGTTAACACCAAAACAAAGATATTTATCTCTCCAAAGTCCCCTCGACTCTCTGAGGTAAGGGGCCAAATTAAATTAATTCTACCAAACGAGTTCTGGTCCCTGAAAGAGTCCCGAAATATTACAAAATTCAGTAATCATTCTCTCGATCTTAGACGTCAGACCTTTGTGCCATGTACAATCTTTGCTTTATAACTAAAATGAATTTCTGCATTTAGTTCGGACCTTTTGGAAAAGTAAGTAAAGTGGTTAACAGTATACCTTCTTAACGTTGTTTTAGTTCTATAGCGTTTCCCTTGTTATATGTCTACGCTCACTTATGGACAATTTCCGTTACCTAAAATTTACAACTGTACAAAAAGTTCGTACTGCTTCAACCCTGAAAACTATTCTTTCCTTTTTAGGCAATTCCCCAATACGGGAGGGTGAGTTAATTATGTTTGTGCATTTAACCGACAGTTATTTGATCTATGAAAATTTTTTAGTTCTTCTTACACATATGTATATCTTTACACACTGATGATTTCTTTTACGGCATAGTCTTAACGCGACGTGCTTGATTACAAATGTACAGACACCTCCCTGATATTAACCTATGCAATGTGAGAATCAGCTTTATCTGTTACATCAAAGTTTTCATCTAAGATTCAACAAACAATGGAACCGTGTAGTCTCCTTTCATGTTAGCGCAATATATTTCCCCTGAGGATAAAAAGGGGCAAGGCTTTCGAGAGCGTGAAGCTGTTGCGCTTTCCATAGATACGGTGAGACACATTCCCGAAGGATTGCAAAATTAAGTAATCACCCTCTCGATCCCAGCCGTCAGACCTTTGTAGCAGTACAATCATCGATTTCTAACGAAAATGAGTTTCTGCATTGGTTTAGGACCTTTTGGAAATAGAGAACTAAGGAAAGGTGTTAAAATTTCTCTTCTTTTCATTGTTTTAATTCTGTAGCAGATAACATATCTTGTAATATGTCGTCGCTGACTCTTGTACTCTGTCCGTTACTTAACATTTACAATCGTACAATAACGAATGACTGCTTTAGCTTTAAATTTTATTATTTCCTTTTTAAGTCATCGTTCTCTGCTACAGAGGTAAGCTTATTCTAATCATTCATTCAGCCAAAATCATTTAATGTATGAAACTCCTCGTAGTTCTTCTCGGACAATTGTACATCTTTACACAATGGTGATCTCCTTTTTAAAGAATTTTACGCATAGGTTCAAAGTGACGTGTTTTTGCAGAATTGCCAGAAATGCACTGGCACCTCCCTGATTATTCAATGTTAAAATCAGTGCATCTCTTCAGTGCAAGTCTTCATCTAGTGAATTAGTTAGTCAGATAACATTTAACGACACACCAACACGAAATTGTTATATCGTGCCATACTGTTCAAATACTTTTCAAATCATCCCGTTAAGTCTCCATCTACGATTATTAGGTGATTATTGTGGGGGGGGGGGGGCAAACTGGACAACAACGAAAAACCGTAGAAGTATCCAAGAATTAACATATGTTAAACTGGTTATCGCCCAAAGTTGCAACGAAACAATGCCATTGTGTATAAGTATCTTTCATGAGACGTTAGTCCATCTCTTTTGGGGAAAATAATTGTGTATAGAAATGGTCGTGGCCTCCGAGGGGGTTGAGATATGACTACATCTAGGACGGTTAGTCGACACACAAACACGATCGGAAATGGAACAAGGGCGATTCCTGGGAACAAAAGATATTCATAATGTGAAATTTGTATTTCAACTGAGAAAAGAGCGTATTAATCGAAATATAAACATCCGTAACAAGTTTCCAAAAAAAATATCCGGCGCATGTATAAACTATACTTTTTGCGTCACATACTCCATTGGAGAGGACATGAACGGACCTTTTGCAAACAGAAAACAAAGCAAGTTATTAACTTTTTCTCTTCTTCTCGTTGTTTTAATTCTATAGCACATACCTTGTAATATGTCCTCGCTTACTCATGTACAATTTCCGTTACTTATTTTTAAACATGTACAATAACTAATTACTGCTTATCTCTAACTTTTTATTATTCTTTTTACGTTTCTTTAGTACGTCTCCGTTAAAACGCCGGTAAGTTTATTCTAATCGTACATTCTACCAATAATCATTTCGTGTTTATGTATGAAAGTACATACACACACGTATTAGATAAGATCTGATAATCTGTTTTCTTTCCAATTTTATGGGTAGCTTTAACTTGCCGTGTTTTATGAGAAACCTGCTGATACCTCCCTGGTATTAGCCTTTGCAACGTAAGAATCGGTTTTTATTGTGCCTCAATGTCTTCATTTAAGATAAGGTGATTATTTTGGAAAAGATGAAATGACAAGCGGAAACACTTGTTGCACTCTTTTTCGTCCAAATATAGAACAAACAAAGCAACCCCGTAGTGTCCTTTCATGAGATGTTTCATACAATAAAATGGATCCTTAAATGTCTCAGCAAGTATGCTTTGATGATTCCGTGATTCTTCCTCTTTAATGTCATCTGTCCAACTTGCTTACGATTGCCAATCCCAGAAGACCCTCATATCTTCCTGGTAAATAAAATGATTGATTTCGGAAAAATACCTTTGCACAATCTCGTCAAGAATTGTTCTCTGTACCAATTATGTGACCATTTAATCATTTGAAAATGACGTTGAAGATTGACATTTGGTAGCAGTTTATCTCAGAATACACTGAAAGTGGATGTAGCCCTACAGTGCACCCTACGCACTTTTACCCCCTTCTTGCCAGCACTTATTTCAGGATTTGCTGCAAGTTCTTATTAGAACTCCGTGTTGTTGGGCTTCTATTGTACCAGAATGGTAATCAAACCTGCTGCTCAGTGAAGCAGCTAATTGGAGTAAAGAACAAGTGGTCGAGTACTATAATTGAGAACCTCAGGTTTTCCCTAACAATTGCGGTACACAAGACGGATCTCGTGAAAGGCCAATATTCCGAAATATAAAGGGGTAATTCGTAGGGGCTTAACCAGTCCAGGTTTAGAGGGGGCAAAGTATTTCTCAAAGGAAGGCTCTCCGAACGTGGCGAGCGATGTTGAAAAAAAGGAAGAAATTGAACTAAAACGGCGATAGGACGAAGAGACGGGAAGTTGGCGGGGCGAAGCGGGAGGTAAGGATCGGAGGGTTGGTAATCGGGAACATTGTTTTTTAAAAGTAATATCGACATATATGATATTTTAAACAAATGAATAGAGCAATTGAAACAAAATGTTCGAAAATGT
Organism: Holothuria scabra; assembly: GCA_037179385.1. Lineage (NCBI taxonomy): Eukaryota > Metazoa > Echinodermata > Holothuroidea > Aspidochirotida > Holothuriidae > Holothuria > Holothuria scabra. The sequence goes on along the minus strand of CM074201.1, from coordinate 26,986,657 downwards.
GATGACAGTTCTGAAATATAAAAATCCTCAATTCTTACTATACAGTCTCAATTCTTAGGCCTTAAATGATACCCGTGTCGCTACAATGTCCATTACTGAAATGTAGCATCTTTTAAAAATCATAATCCCGTCCTGTACCTGGTTGGGCGGGTGTTGTGGCTTAGTTTATAAGGGATGTTTACTTTCAGTATGTGTCTCTGGGACTTTTCAAAACTCAACAGAACGTCCGGTGGCTGTTTGGGCGGGTAATGTGTCGTAGCTTATCACTGATGCAGAGCTCATGTTCTTTGGTAAACAACTAGACAAAGATAGTAATTTCTCCAAGGTCTCATCGACTCTCTCATGCAAGGGGCCAAATTAAATAAATACTTCCGAAGGATTTTTTCTTCCTTAAAGAGTCATATCCCCGAAAGATTACAAAATTAAGAAATGACCGTCCCAGCCTTCAGACCATTGTACCAGTACAATAATTGCTCCATGTATTCTCGGATTTGGTTGGGGACTTTTGGAAAAAGAAAACTAGGTATTAAAATTTCTTTTCTTTACACTGTTTTCATTCTATAGCACATATCTTGTAATACGTCTAGCTCACCCTTGTTCAATTTCCGTTACCTAAAATCAACATCCATACAATAATTAATTACTGCTTCAAATCTTAAATGTATATTTCGTCTTTTAAGGCATCGTTCCGTTTTGCAGGGGAAACTTTATCCTATAATCGTGCACTGTTCCGATAATCATTTAATGTATGACAATGCTTTTAGTTCTTCTGATACGTCTGTCCATCTTTACACACTAATGATTTTTTTTTTAAATCTTTAACGCATGGTTTTAACGCCACGTCTATTATCAGATATGCACTGAAGCTTCCGTGATATAAACCTTTGCAATGTAATGTAAGAATCAGTTTTTTTTGTGCATCATAGTTTTCATCTAAGATAACAGATGATTATTTGTGGAACAAAAACTGGACACCCCCCCCCCCAAAAAAAAAAGGAACCCGTAAAAGTATCAACGAAATAACCTAACTATGTTAAATTGTTTATCGTTGAAAGTTGCACCAAAAAATGCAACCGTGTAGTGTCTATGGATAGAAACGGACGTGACCACCGAGAAAGTGGAGGTTTGACACCCTCTAGATGAAACGGTTGGTCGACACACAGACTCGTTTGGAAATGAAAGCAGGGGGATTGCTGATAGCAGAAAATATTCAAACTGTGAAATACGCATTTTAACTGATAAAGACACCATGAATAGGGTTTTGGAAATACAATTCCCTCGTGGACATTAATGAATCAAGTGATTGAAATATGAAAATACGTTATCTTTCCCACAAAGTATCCAGCGCATATATAGGCTATACTTTTTGCGTTACAATTTTCCAGCTCTCTTTCGCTTGTGCACATCAACGCATCCTTTACACATGCACTATTGAATAGGACATTAAGGACCTTTTGCAAACAGAAAACAAAGCAAGTTGTTAACATTTTCTCCTCTTCTCGTTATTTTCGTTCTATAGCACATACCTTGTACTATGTCTCCGTTGTTTGTTGTCTCTGTTGTTTTTTTTATCTCGCAGTAAAACTTACCCTTAAGGTTGAGTACTCATTAAACAGTCGAAATGTACAAAATGTTTTGTGAAATTGAAATCACAAAGAGTGCAACAATACTTAAAGTTGGCAGAGCTCACTTTCGTTAGTGAACGCCTAAACAAAGATAGTTATTTCTCCAAGGTCTCCTCAACCAAGGGGCCAAATTAAATAAATACTACCAAAGGAGTTCTTCTTCCCTAAAGTGTCATATCCCCGGAAGATTACAAAATTAAGACCGTTGAACTAGCACAATGATTGCTTTCTATATGAGATGTATTCCCGAGTTTGGTTGGGAACTTTTTGGAGAGGGGAAACTAAGCAAAGGTATTTAAATTTCTTTTCTTCACACTGTTTTAATTCTATAGCAGATATCTTGAAATGTGTCTCCGCGCACTCATGTACTCATGTACTCATGTATTAGCCTTTGCAATGTATGAATCAGTTTTCTCTGGTGCCTCAATATCTTCATGTGAGATGAGGTGATTATTTTGGAAAAGATGAAATGGCAAACGTTAACATTTGTTACACTAGTCTCTTAATTGTCCAAACATGTAACAAACACAGCAACCATGTTGTTTCTTTTCAAGAGATTTAAGTGTATCTCTTTTGGGGAATAAATTTACGCTGGGGATAGAAAGGCAGGAAGAGTCCGAGAGAATGGAGGTGTGACACTGTTTAGGAATGACTATCAGCCTACAAGATTTCTTTTCAGTATAGCGGATTCTGGACGCTTATTTCGTTTCCTTCATTGTGATATTTGTTACGGAACTTACTTTGAGGTTTCCTGTAAATCTCAATTGAGGTTAAGTGTATTCACTTGACGTTTTGCTCTGCAAATTTCCTTAACGTTCCATACAATATGATAAATGTTAAAATGTTTCATCAAATATGCCTTGATGATTCCGTGATTCCTCTTAAATGTCATCTGCCCATCTTGTAAACGACGGCCAATTCCAAAAGACCCTCCTGTTTTCCTGGTTAATAAAATGTGTAAAGCGGTAATTCGTAGGGGCGTAACCAGCCCAGGTTGGAAGGGAGCAGAGTGTTTCCTAGAGGAAGGCTCGGGGAACGCGTTGAGCGATGTTGAAGAAAAGGAAGAGACTGAAATAAAACGGCAATAGGACAGAGAGACGGGAAGTTGGCGGGGCGAATCGTGGAGGTAAGGACCCTAGGGTCCATTATTTATTTCCCACCATCAATAAACATTATTTTTAAAAATAATATCGACATACTATGATATTTTAAACAAATTAATAGAGCAATTGAAACAAAGTGTTCGAGAATGTGCAGTGATGATAGTTCTGAAATATAAAAATCCTCAATTATTCCTTCATAGCTATATCGGAGAGTCTGAATTCGTAGGTCTTAAATAATTCGTATGTCACTATGATGACCATAAGCATCTTTTTAAAACTCACAATCCTGTCCTGTTCGTGTTTGGGCGGGTTTTGTTGCTTAAGTTTATAAGTGTTGTTTATTTTCATAATGTGTCTCAGTCTTAGACTTCTGAAAACTCAACATAACGTCCCGTGGCTGTTTGAGTGGGTATTGTGGCGTAGTCTATCTTTGATGTCTGAATGGATTGCTTCGTGACAAGAGTGGGAAGGCTTTACAATGTTGCATTTAATTTTAAACAGTATACCACAGTGAAAGATGACAGCAACTTGTTGGTAAGGAATTCGATAAGCACGACTTTAATATGTTTCTTTATCGCATCCAAACAAAAACTAAATTTTCCATCAGTTTGGAGGACTGTTATTTTTTTATGCCAATGGTGGCGCTCCTCTTAGATAGTCTTTCGGGCAGGAATACATTTTCCATGCATATTCCTTAGCCGGCAACTGAAAATGCTTCCGGACGCTTATATTTTCTGCCATAAAATTCCTTTTACATATAAGCTTGAGGTTTTCAAATATATGCTAAGAGGAAGCCAAACTTTTTCGAAAATTCATCAGTATCAATAGGGCTTTAATCTGCAGGATGATATTCAGTAACCCGGTAACGCCAACAAAACGTCAGGTCGCTCCGACGACCTATTTGATCTTTCTGATAAGAAAGAAAGATTCTTTTATAAACCTCCCATACCTATCATAAAGTTACAATTCTTTCTTCAAAAAGCTTCAGGTTTTCGAATATTTTCAAAAAATTGCGAAATACTTTCGAAAAATTTTCTGATTTTGGCGGAAACTCCTTAGAATGAAAAACTTCAATCACCCCGACATTTTCTTCAGTTTCTCTCCTAAAGGGCAGGTCACTAACATAAATCCCAAATTTGCAGTTTCGAAAAAGTCACATTTTCTTCCATGAAATACCACTCTGTCCGATATAATTCTAAATTATCAAATCTTTGTTGAAGGTGAAATCTTTTCAGGCAAATTATAGTTCCAGTTTCCTTGTGAGAGCATGGTACGTGCAGGCCAACAAACAATGCGTCACCCAGACCAATTTGAATCTCCAGTGCAACTTTGTGGATTTTGATCATATGAAGGGAGGTTCCGTTAACATACACCCCGATTATTTTAATGGTCTTTTAAAGAAGACAAATTTCTTCGAATTTTTTTTTCATAACAACCGCTGTACTTTAAGATGTTCTTTAAAAGAAAGCCTCAAATTTCGGCGCCCACCGTGCACCTGGCTGGAGAGCCCGTCGGATGGAGACGGTTCACCGGCTTTGCTTGCTTGCTTAAATGAGTTAAGACCGCACATTAACCAATTTTCTTTTACACGAAACTCAAATTGTTGACGTTTTTACCAAAACCCATTTTCCTCCAGTTTTAGCTCCAGATTTTTAAATATTTAAAAAATCCTAATTCAAACTTTCTTGATATTTTTCAATTCAAACGGATCGTTTTAATCCAACCCACAAAATATGTAACTTACACGAGCTCCAGGCGCCCTGGCCTAAAAGAGCTTTAGATTTCAAACACACGGAAGTCATCTCCAACAAAATGACTTCATCTGTATTTATGGTGCTTCGATTGCAATGTAAAATAACGATACGTCAAGTAACAGGAGCCAGGCAGGAGGAGACGTCGTTACGTTGTAGGCTAGGTCGACGCCGTGCAATGTAAACCTCGTTATTATAGTCAATTTCAATTAAACCTCAAATTTCCAGTTTCGCCACGAAGAACAGAAATTTTGTATTTTCATAAAATTCTTAATTGTCTTAACTATAAGTTGCTTTTATGTACTTCGTTGAATTGGGAAAATTTCAAATTTCAAAGCAAAGTTTCTATGCGTTGGCCTATCTTACACAGGATACATACAAATTTATTAAACATATCGACAACTGTAACGATGTTGATACTTAGTGCTCATAAATAGTTATACTGTTGAGACAGACAAATTTGACCCCAAAAGCGGTCATCTCCCGAACTGTTTAATGCCGGGGAGCAGAACTCCTTTGGAAGTATTTATTTTGGTTGGGCCCCTTGCCACGGAGAGTCAAGGGGGCTTTGAAAAGATAACTACCATTGTTATGGTGTTTACTAACGAACATGAGTTCTACTCACTTTGCTGTATGGTTTGCTGTAAGGTCAGTATGGTTTGAATTATATTAAACATTTTGTACATTGCAGCTGTTTAATGAACCCATCAAAACTGTTAAGTATTTTTTTAATTCGACATTTGCACATCGAAAAAAAAAGAAAAGAAGCAAAAAAAAAAAAACAAGTCCAACAAAAACTGATGGAAACTTTAGATTTGTTTGGGATGCGGAAATCAGAAACTTTCTTAGTCTTGCTAATCAACTTCGACAGGTTGCTGTCATCTATCACTTTGCCTGCCTTGCTGGGCCCCAGATAGGATCTGTTTGTGTGTGTCAGGAGTTCCCACTCGGGACCCAACTGGGCCAGCCTTTCCCAGCTAAAGCCCAGCTGGTTACGTCCCCGTGAGGTAACGTCCGGCTGACTACGTGACCGTGTTGTATCGATTTAAATTAATTAAGCAGGAAGAGAGAAGGGTCTTTTAAAATAAGCCGTTTTAAACAAGATGTCCAGATGGCATGAACGAAGACAAATCATGGAGTCTTCAAAGCATACTTACTGAGACATTTTAACATTTATTTCATTGTATGAGACTTTTGAGACCTTTGCAAAGCAAAACGTATAGAAAATGCTCTTTTCCTGAAAATGACTCAAAGTGACCGTAACAGGAAATCTCAAATGAAGGTCCTTAACAAACATCACAATAAAGATATACAAATTAAGCTTTCGGAATCCACAACACTCAAGACAAATCTGTTTTTCGGTTAAAGAGGTGAATCGAAGGAAGAAAAGATTTTTCAGTGACAATGTCCTATTTAGTGTCGTTTTCTTAAGTCCTCCCGACTCTCTGGCAAAAAACTATTAGGCGAAACCAAACTATAAACTGCTTCTCAAAGAAGCTGTACGTCTCCTGAGAGACAACACTTGACCAACCTCAGGGCCCTCAGACCATTTACATTATTTGTCTGTCGTAAATGGCTCCATTCTGGACTGGATTAAAAAACAGATACCAGACATGATCTTAGCACAAAGGCCAAGAAGACCCAGGGAGATCAGTGGTTTTCTTCCTATCCAATGTTTTGCTAATATGAGTTGCATCTGTGTCCATAAGGGTTGAGACTCCTCGACATAACTGGAATATTACCCCACAGATTGTGAGTAGCCCGACGAGGCCCCGCCACCGCTCAAGTGAATCCTTTTATTCGACTGCGTATCAGAAACAGCTACATAAGTAGCCAAGCAATTCCTCGAATCAACGATATTTTCATATATTTCCAAGCACTTTGTTTCAATTATTCCATTAATTTGTTTTCAATATCATGAAGAGATGTTATTTTTGAAGCTTAGGTCTCGATTACTAACCCTAGGACTCTTACCTAACCGCTCCGCCCCGCCAAATTCCCACCTTTCCTTCCTATCGAAGTTTTATTTCAGTTTCAAGGCTTCTTTATATTTTAACATTGCTTAACACGTACCCAAAACATAATTTGGGAGACACTTGCTGGTTATGCCCTCGCAAATAACCCATTTAGAGATTTAATTAACCAAGAAGATAAGAGGGTCTTCTGGCAAGCAATAGCCCTTGAATGCAGGGGCTACTGCCAGACTTGAGTGGGAAGGCTTTACAATGCTGCATGTTTAATTTTAAACAACATACCAAAGTGATAGATGACAGCAACTTGTTGATGAGGAATTCGATAAGCAAGACTTAAACATGTTTGTTTGTCGCATCCCAACAAAAACTTAAGTTTCTATCAGTTCTAGGGGGACTGTTTTTGTTTTGTTTTTTTTTCGAAGTGCACATCTCGTTGTAAAAGTTTTTCAAAAATTGAGTGGTTCATTAAATTAAACAGTTGAAATATAAAATTGTTTTGTCAAATTTAAATCATATTGAGAGCAACAGTACCTAAAGTGCGTAGAACTAATGTTCGTTAGTTAACACCAAAACAAAGATATTTATCTCTCCAAAGTCCCCTCGACTCTCTGAGGTAAGGGACCAAATTAAATTAATTCTACCAAACGAGTTCTGGTCCCTGAAAGAGTTACATCCCGAAAGATTACAAAATTCAGTAATCACCCTCTCGATCTTAGACGTCAGACCTTTGTACCAGTACAATCTTTGCTTTATAACTAAAATGAATTTCTGCACTTGGTTAGGACCTCTTGGAAATAGAAAACTAAGTTAAGTTGTTAACAATTTCCCTTCTTAATTTGTTTTAGTTCTATAGCGTTTCCCTTGTAATATGTCTACGCTCACTTATGGACAACTTCCGTTACCTAAAATTTACAGCTGTACAAAAAGTTCGTACTGCTTCAACCCTGAAAACTATTCTTTCACTTTTAGGCTATTCCCCAAGACAAGAGGGTCAGTAAATTCTGTTCGTGCATTATACCGACAATCAATTGATCTATGAAAATCTAGTTCTTCTTACACATATGTATATCTTCACGCACCGATGATTTCTTTTACGGCATAGTCTGAGCGCGACGTGCTTTATTACAAATGTACTGACACCTCCCTGATATTAACCTATGCAATGCAGGAATCAGTTTTCTCCGGTACATCAAAGTCTTTATCTAAGATTCAACAAACAATGCGGACGTGTAGTCTCCTTTCATGTAAGCGCAATATATTTCCCCTGAGGATAAAAATGGGCAAGGTTTTCGAGAGCGTGAAGCTATTGCGCTTTCCATAGATATGGTGAGTCACATTCCCGAAAGATTACAAAATGAAGTAATCACCCTCTGGATCCCAGTCGTCAGACCTTTGTACCAGTACCACCTTTGCTTTCTAACGAAAATGAGTTTCTGCATTTGGTTAGGACCTTTTGGAAATAGAAAACTAAGTAGAGTTGTTAACAATTTCCCTTCTTTACGTTGTTTGTTGTTCTATAGCATTTTCCTGGTAGAATGTCTACGCTCACTTAGGGACAACTTCCTTACTTAACATTTACAACTGTAAAAAAATATTACTGCTTAAACCCTGCAAACTATTCTTTCACTTTAAGGCAATTCCCCAAACCAAGATGGTAAGTTTATTCTTATCGTGCATTATAATGACAATCATTTTATCTATGAAAATCTTTTCAGTTCTTCTTACACATATGTGTATCTTTACACAATGATGATTTCTTTTACGGCGTAGTCTTAACGCGATGTGCTTTATTACAAATGTACTTGCATCTCCCTGAAATTAACCTATGCAATGTAAGAACCTGTTTTCTGATCAAAGTCTTCATCTAAGATTCAACAAACAATGCAACCGAGTAGTGTCCTTTTAGATAAGCCTAATAGATTTCCCCTGAGGATAAAAAGGGCGTGGCTTCGACAGCGCTAAGTTGTTGCGCTTTCCGGAGATAATCACCCTCTCGATACCACCCTTTAGACCTTTGTCCCAGTACAAATTTATTATTTCGTTTTCTAGTCATCCTTCCGTTCTTTAGGGGTTAAATTTTTCTAAAGGTGCATTAAATCGATAACCACTTATTGTATGAAAATGCTTTTTGTTCTTCGCACACATCTGTCCATCTTTACACACGAATGATTTTTTTTTTTAAATCTTTCACGCATAGTTTTCATGCGAGATGCTTTGTCAGAAATATACTGACACTTCCCTGACATTAGCCTTTGCAATGTAAGAATCAGTTTATCTTGCGCATCATAGCCTTCATCTGAGATCACTAGATGATCATTTGGGGGAACATTAACTGAACAACAACAATAAACCGTAAAAGTATCAACGAATTAACATACTTTAAACGGTTTATCGCCCAAAGTTGCAACAAACAATACATCCGTAAAGATTCCGTTCATGAGACGTTAGTCTTTCTCTTTTTCTGGGGAAAAGAATTCCGCTAGAGATAGAATGGGACGTAGCCACCGAGAGAGTGGAGGTATGACACCCTCCAGAGAGACGGTCAGTCGACACACAGACTCGATTCGAAATGGAAGAAGGGAGATTACTGAGACCAGAAAATATTCAAAATGTGAAATATGTATTTTAACTGAGAAAAGACATGGAGAATAGGGCTTCGGATATATTATTGCATCGTGTATAGTATTGATTCTGTAATATGAAAATTCTTAATCATTCGCACATAGTATCCAGAGCATATATTGTTTATACTTTTTGCGCAACAGTTTTCCAGCTCTCTTTCACTTGTTCACTTGAACGCAGCCTGTTACACATACACCATTGACGAGGGCATTATAAGACCTTTTGGAGACAGAAAACAAAGCACGTTGTTAACAGTTTCTCTTTTTCTCGTTGTTTTAATTCTTTAGCACATACCTTGGTGTAATGTTTCTCCGCCCACTCATGTAGAATTTCCGTTACTTATTTTTACATGTACAGTAACTAATTACTACTTATGTGTAATTTTTTTTATTATTGTTTTTACCTTTCTTTAGAGTACCTCCGTTAGAGAGCTGGTAAGTTTATTCTATTCGTACATTCTACCAATAATCATTTCATGTTTATGTAGGAAAATCCTTTTAGTTCTTCTTACACATCTGCACATACCAACACTGATTAAAAAGGATCAGATGATCTTTCCCGTTTAATCTTTATGCGCGGCTTTAACGTGACGAGTCTTATTAGAAATGTGCTGATACCTCCCTGGTATTAGCCTTTACAATGTAAGGATCACTTTTCTATGGTGCCTCAATGTATTCATGTAAGATAAGGTGATTATTTTGGAAAAGATGAAATGGCAAACGGAAACACTTGTTAAACTCTTCATCGTTGAAACCTGTTACCAACACAGCAACACTGTAATGCCTTTTATAAGATGTAAGTCTATCTCTTTGGGGGAATGGATTGGACCGATTTGGCCTGAGAATAGAAGGTGCGTAGATTCCGAGAGGATGGAGATTTGACACCATCCAGGAAGGACCATTATTCCACAAATAGTCTTTATCGGAAATAACAAAGGGAGATTAATGACAGAGCAAATGATTCAAAATGTACAATCTGTATTTTAAATAGGAATAGACACCAAGAATAAACCTTCTGAAATACATTGCCTCGTGGATGATGGATTCTAAAATATAAAATTCCTTTATTCCTCTCTAATAGTATCGCTTAACGTTTTCAAACTATACACATAATCATTCTCTTGTTTTTCTACATTGTCAAAATAATACAAAGCCAATGGGGAAGTCATGGTCGATAATACCTGTATACTTCAAGAGATTAGGTCATTTTATGAGTAAATGTACACTTTCGAAAAAAGTGAAGTGAGCTCCTTTTGGACTCTCTTCCTAATAGTGAGGGACGTTTGACTTCTGGTGCATGTAAAAAGCTTTTTCAATGTGTCAGGGGGAAATCCCTCGGTAGTGATGGCCTTTCGGTCGAGTTTACCAACATTTTTGGCCCCTTGTAGGTACTTAATTGTAAGTTCATTGAATTATGGTTCTGAGACAGTTAGACTTTCTATTGAACAAACAAGAGGGATCATTACCTTGATTTCGAAACGTGGTAAGGACGCTTCTCTACTCACTAATCTAAGACCTATTACGGCATTAATTGTGACTACAGAATCGGAGCTAGAGCTATAATCGGAACAAGACTTAAGAGCGTTCTTCCTTTCATTATAGGTCCAAGCAGGACTGGTTTCATGAAAGGAAAATTTATTGGTTGAAATGTCCGATTTGCTTTAGATCTTTTTGAACATACTTCCTCAAATAACATTAGAGGTTTCATGTTTTCATTGATTTTGATGTTGGGACTTTATACACTAGTCGATCTCATTATTTAATTTTTGTAATGATAGGAAACGGTGGTTTCACATTTTCTATTATACAAGTTCTGCATGTGTTTATAATAATAGTATTACCCCAGGATTTTTCCCTACCTTAATAGGAAACAGACAAGGTTGGCCGTTAAGCCCATATTTGTTTATTATTTGTGCAGAAACTTTAGCACTCAAGATTAATGCATGTCCTGGCATACATGGGCTGACAGTTAATGGCAATGAAGTAGGAGAGACTGGGCGCATTGCAACATTTCGTACTCTTTTGCCCATAAAACGTTTGAGAACTACATTTTTGCACAATACTACTCTGACTAGTATACCAATCTGTAAGAAGCATTCGCATACCTTCATATATTGTATACTCTTTCTATATCTTATGAAATGAATCCTTAAATAAATTTTTCTTTTAATTTTGTCCCAATGCACCCCATGTGGGGCACACTGGGACTACCGATGGGGTAGTATGGGACAGTTTACCAGAAACTGGTAATGATTAATATTAAAACATAACAGGCATTTCTATCATCACTGTAGCCCCTCACAACTATTCTGCCCATCAGCAATTATACAGCAACAGGTTAACCAATTATAAGCAACTAAATTCCAACATTAAATAACTCTACCGCTCCAAAGTATAGGAATGTGGGGTACATTTAAACATTTCAAAAAAAATTAAAAACAAAACTGGTAGACAAACTGTACAGAGTTATTTACAAAACTGTTTCAACCGTTTTCCAACTATCTAACGCGTAAACACTCTTATTCGAAGTCAATATGCACGCTGCTTTTCAATCACAATGTTCTTTCTTTACTTGAATAAGTTTTTACTCAGATAACATCACAAAATATTTCCTAACAATAGAATTCAATACTTGCTGCACTTAAAATTTTGATAAACAGCGAAGGATCAAAGTTATTACTCCCATCTCCCTCACACAGGAGAACAAGTTTTTACTTATTCTGATCTTATCCTTTAGAGATCATATCCTTTTCTGTTTCGAAGTATTAGTTAATAGCCACACTGAAAGAAAACTGTTTTGCCCTCCTTTTTGTCCCTCCAACACACTCTGGTTTTGGAAGCAGAAGAACATCTTCAAATAAGATATCATGGAGATCATCTTTGTTTGGAAGAACAACCAATGTCTTTTTCTTGTACGCCTTTTAATGGAAGAACCTTAAAAAAGACTTGACATGTCCTCCATCATCTTCATTGATCTCTTCCACTATTTCACCCTTCATAATAAGCTGTTGACCTCTTCAAGTCATATTTCACCAACACAAAATTGTTGCAAATGTCGTCTTGTAAATGGTTTTCCATCTTAAATCTGTTTTTGGTCTGACTTGTCCCCAGTAAGTTGCATTGTCAAATCAGATACATTCATGTCGCCCTCATAGTGTCACTGAGATTTTGGCCGCACTAGACTTTGCAACTTCAGCGTCGAGAACAAGTTTTCTTTGCTTAGCTGGGGCGATCTTATTTTTCTCAAGTGCTTTGTTTTTCTAAAACTTCTTCTTCAAAGCGCCGTTTGACAGAGGTATCTATTAGAATTAGCCTTTTCCCCCTCTTTCTGGCTTTGTTGGTTGTCTTTCTAACCCCAGCTTTTGGTTATGGCCTCACTTCTTCAGGTGAAAAGTGAACGGTTTGAAGATCAGTAATGATGGTGGATGCTGTTATCCCTGGACCAGCAATAATTTTTGAAAAAGGTTCAGCTGGATTAGGACTGATGGCTGAATATGTTGCCCTTGGACCGAAAAGGAAACAGAACTGTTACAAAAAGTCTTTTATATTCGAGCCGGGTGCACTGGGACACGTCCCAATGTACCCCGTCCTGAATGTCCCAATGTGCCCCGTATCTTCTTTTTTAGTGCAATACAACATATACACTAAATATGCGACATTGTATATACAGGCTGCCCACCAAACTGTACCATTGATTTATATGTTTCAATTATAGCACATTTGCAATTTCTGAAATAGGTCGTAGAAAAATCATAGACGCATATTATCAAACCTCTTAAATAATTAGTCAGCATGGCAAAAAAAAACAAAATTTTACTCAAATGTCAACGTCACACGTCCAGGCCTGGCACTCTGCACATTAAAAGATGCAAAATAGCAAGCGCTTTCTGTGGTAACGTGGTGGGTGTACGCAAATTTTAGAACGAGCTGTAATCTTTACTGTCCCAATGCACCTGGTGTCCCAATGTGACCCAGTCTCCCCTCAAGCCTATCCAATACGCGGATGTCACATGTTTTGTTTTGAATGGTGATGATCATTCTCCTAAAAATACTGTTTCTATTTTAGAAAAGTACAACGCATCGAATGGTCTACAGTTAAATTTTTCAGAGTCGAGTTTATTTCTTTTAGGTCTCTATGGCCAAAGGTTGCCTATAAGGGATTACTGTAACCTTAAAATTGACAATGGACCGATCGAGATGTAAGGGATTATTTTGACTCACAATGGAAACGACCTATTTCTTTTGAATTTTGAACCTGAACCTTCAAGGCTAAAGACTTGCCTCAACCTCTGGTCAAATCGTTACCTCACACCAATTGGGAAGGTTACAATTGTTAACACTTTAGCTTTGTCGCAACTCGTTTATCTGTTTCTCGTGCTACCAAATCCATCTGCCAGGTCTGTAAAAGGCAAATAAAAACTAATTTTTCATTCGGCAGCCCTGATAAAATTAAACGTGCTACTATGATCGGTTCCTATAGTCAGGGTTGCCCAAAGGTCCTCCATATTGCAACATTCATTAAAAGCTTAAAATATCCCGGGTTGACTGCTATTGTGATGGCTCATTGGGTAACTTGAAATGTGTTTTGACCACCATCTTCAATTTTTGGCAGAACGTTCCTTTTTCAATGTAATTGTACAAGTAAGGAAGTAAGTCACATTAGTAATGAATTTATTCAACAAGTGTGCGTGTCCTGGTTTGAGACAGTGTTCTCTGAACCTAAAGATGAACTTGCAAATCAAATACTCTGGAATAATAAATACATTAAGATTGACCACAGATGTGTGTTTGACAAATATCTTTTCGAAAGCGGCATTGTCTTTGTTAAAGACCTGTTTGCCGCTAGTGGTAAAGTGCTATTGTTCAATCAGTTCAAAGAGAAATTTGCTTTAGAGTCTTCACAATTTACTACTTTTAGGGGGTTGATCAATGCTATTCCATGTGAATGGAAACAATCTTTGAGGCAACAGCCTTATCACGGCACTAGCGTCTACGTAAGAGATACAATCTTGCGTACTGCATCTTTTTTCCCGTAAAGTTTATAAAATGCTTTTGGCAAAAATACCTATAGCCCCTTCCGCAATCTTAAAATGGATTCAGCCCCGTAATGTTCCATTTCATGCCCTATCATCCTCTTCTTTATTTCAAAATTCAGTATTTTCAGTGTCGTTTCCTTAATCGAGCTTTAAGAACAAATAAATTACTTTTTCCTTTGAAAAATGACTGAATCGTCTATATGTACCTTCTATCAAAGGAAGGAAAAGACAACCATTATTCGGGGGTTGTAATGTATCTGCTTCTTTCACTCTCGATGATGAAAGCAGACTTTTGAAAGCTTTTTGTCTTCATAATGGATGATACTCTTGGCTTCAGTGACTTTTTATGCCACCCATATAGCTTTCTTATCTTTCATTTAAACAGAGCCTTTTTTAACTGCAAATGACAGAGACTGCAACCTAATATTGATAATTTCTTTCAAAAGTTCAAATTTGCTTTACAAATTGAAAAATATATATATTTGTGACGCTCAAAGAAAACCAGAAGCAAAGCCACTTACAATGATTTGAAAGATTTATTCAGCCTTACTTGTCAAGAATTATTTTTGTGACGTTCTATTTCAAAAAATACGATCTTTATACAAAAATGATTGTTTGGTCATGTCGTTTCATGAATATTAAGCATACACAAATTTTTACACTGTTACGTTTTTGATAAAGAGATAAGTTTTTAATATAAGTTGATCATTCTTTGGAGTCGAACAAAATACTAATACAGACGGAACAAACGTAAAGAATAATCCTGAATGGAAGTGAACGTAAAACCAGTATGGGATTAACAACGAAGATTACTCCCCTACAAAACCCTTATTAACAACAAGCAAGTACATAACATTGGAAAATATCTTTCCCCTGCCTCATCCATTTTCAATACTACCGTTACTCTCCCATATGATTAAAATTTAATTTAAATAGACCCTGTGGCTGTACTGTTTGAGTTAACGAAAAATAATAAGAGCATTTAACCACTTCAATACTGACTTATGTAATAATTCTGAAGGTATTTTCTGAAGTGAAAACAGATTTTTCCACACAAACAGTAATTGGTATTGAATCTCATAGACATATATCTGAGACCCACCTACCCACCTTAGTACATGTTAACTACGGGATTTACGATACAAGGTATTACGAAGTTTTTTTTCTGCATAACGGGTAGAGTGATTGCGAACAGAGTGATCACATGCGCAGAAAGAGGAAAGTGAACTGGGAAGACGATTATTTAGACAAGGATATGTAAAGGTACCTACACTTCAACATATGGGACATGAGAATGAACAAGGTGCTGTATTTGAAATAGTTTAAAAGCATATTTCAACTCGCAAGACGGTTTGCAGGAGAGAGGCGAAAATAAATACTTTGGACAGATTTGAAGTTTAGGTTTAAAGTTTGGGTTTAGATTTAAATTTTGGGGCCAAATTCAAAGAATGAAGGACAGGGCAGACGCGAATGGGGTGGGAAGTTTCTTACCGCAAAAATTTGTCGGAGCGACGATGTTTGGAAAATCTGAAATTCCAGTCGGAATTTTCTCTCATACTTTGTCTAGTACGGTCTTCGTCGACTTTACCAATAAGGTCAAGTGCAGTAGACTTATTTCACTTAAATTATCGCCACAGAGCCCCATGTTCGCAAGTTCTTTATAAATTCCCAAAATTTCCGCGCGTTCCGCGCGTTAAAGTTTCAGTCCGATCATAATGGTTGAATTTCATGTTTCATGTGCATAGCACCACAGGAATGGCTATCAAATAAACGAAATTTATGCACGATCCGCCCACTTCAAATACTAAGAGGTGACTTCAAAGATCAATTTCTAAACAATAGGTGTAAGTCGGTCCAGCCGGGGCTGTTTTTCCGCTGGCTTCCGATCTTCCTCAACATTGTCATATATATCAATATACCTTCTTATATAACAACTCACGCAGTCGCATACAGCAACTAAAGTTAAAAGCATTTTACGAATTCGGAAGACGGATAGCCTCGTCACCTCTTGATTTGCATATGGATTTTCTGGAATTTAACGTCTCCACGAGGATTCTGAAACTAACAACTTTTGCTATGGCTATTCGTGCGGTAGCCTAGATTGTGGGTCATGCGTGTTAAACCTTGCTATCAAATGTAGGAAATTTTTCACTCCATCTCTTTTCCAAAAGACACAAATTTTCAATGGGAACACTCTAACAACATCTTGTCAAACTGGGCACCATCTGGAATCTTGTCAAATATTTCGTTTAACTATTTGTTTCAGTTATAAGTAGAATCTAGTCAAAGTTTTGACAAGATTCGGGTTCGTGCCCCAATTGATTGGATTCTATTCAAATTTGAAAAGTTTTCTCCTTTTGATGTCTCCTCATGACAGCAATATGTCAGTCGTTGCGCCATTCTGTTCAAACTTCATGTATACACAGGCGGCATGAATGGATCAGGAAAAAATCATATTCCCTGTAAAATTTTCATGAAATATTCCAACATATAATGAAACTTAGCCACACATTCTGGCAGCCTATAAAAATCAAATCAATAAAAGTTGCATCATTTTCAATTCATATTTTAGTCATGAGTTTGCTCTTTATGGTAGAAATATATCTTTCTGGCAAAACGTGGTGATTTTTAACATGGAGGTGTTACAATTGCCTGTTTTTAGATTACGCAGACACACAGGAGAGTACCTAGGTGTGTAAAGTACTCGAAGTTTTGGCCGGGAACGCTGAAGTGGTACATTTTCTCTGGTAATTTTCTGACCGTAAAGCAATTTCTTCATTTCTGATTAAAGTGAAAATTTTATTGAAAACTTACACTTACTCCAAATCCAGATATGGATTGATATCTGGAGATATCTGGTTAAATACAGGTGGATATATCTGGTTAAATGATAAAATGCCTTCCCAGATATGCAAATAAAGTTTTATATGTCCATATCAAGCCAAATACAACTTGATTTAATCCCTGTCCAGATATGCAAATAACGTTTTACATGTCCATATCAAGCCAAATACAACTTTATTTAATCCCTGTCCAGATATGCAAACAATGTTTTATATGTCCATATCAAGCCAAATACAACTTGATTTAATCCCTGTCCAGATACGCAAATAACGTTTGATATGGCCATATCAAGCCAGATATTAATTGATGGAATACCTTCCCACATATGCAAATAAAGTTTTATATGTCCATATCAAGCTAGATGCAACTTGATTCAATCCTTGTCCAGATATGCAAATAAAGTTTTATATGGCCATATCAAGCCAGATATAAATTGAAGAAATACCTTCCCAGATATACAAATAAAGATATACCCAGATAAACAAATAAAATTTTATATGGCCATATCAAGCCAGATATAAATTGGTGAAATGCCTTCCCAGATATGCAATTTGAGTTTGATATGGCCATCTCAAGCCAGATATAGTTGATGAAATGCCCTCCCAGGTAGGCAAATAAAGTTTTTTATGGCTATATCAAGCCAGATAAAAATTGATGAAATACCTTCCTAGATATGCAAATAAAGTTTTATATGTCCATATCAAGCTAGATGCAACTTGATTCAATCCTTGTCCAGATATGCAAATATAGTTTGATATGGCCATATCAAGCCAGATATAAATTGATGAAAGGCAATTCCAGATATTCAAATAAAGTTTTATATGTCCATATCAAGCCAGATATAAACTGATAAACTGCCTTCCCAGATATGCACATAAAGTTTTATATGTCCATGTCAAGCCAAATACAACTTGATTAAATCCCTGTCCAGATATGCAAATAACGTTTGATATGGCCATATCAAGCCAGATATTAATTTAAGAAATACCTTCCCAAATATACAAATGAAGATATACCCAGATAAACAAATAAAGTTTTATATGGCCATATCAAGCCTTCCCAGATATACAAATGAAATTTTACATGGCCATATCAAGCCAGATATAAATTGATGAAATGCAATCCCAGATAGGCAAATAAAGTTTTTCATGCCTATATCAAGCCAGATATAAATTGATGAAATACCTTCCCAGATATACAAATTAAGATATACCCAGATAAACAAATAAAGTTTTATATGGCCATATCAAGCCTTCCCAGCTATACAAATAATGTTTGATATTGCCATATCAAGCCAGATATAAATTGATGAAATGCCTTCCCAGATATGCAAATTGAGTTTGATATGGCCATATCAAGCCAGATATAAATTGATGAAATGCAATCCCAGATAGGCAAATAAAGTTTTTCATGCCTATATCAAGCCAGATATAAATTGATGAAATACCTTCCCAGATATACAAATTAAGATAAACCCAGATATACAAATAAAGTTTTATATGGCCATATCAAGCCTTCCCAGATATACAAATAAAGTTTGATATGGCCATATCAAGCCAGATATTAATTGATGAAATGCCTTCCCATATAAACTTTTATATAGCCATATTAATATTTTTTGGTTTAATTTGTATACCTGTCCTACATTAGGACCTTCTGTGGAAGCTGAACAAGTATCAACAAACCAAAATCAGAACATTCAAACCACATTCAGCCATATTATACTAACATATGCAAATGACTTTCCAATGTGGGCGTTGTCAGAAATTTAGGGCCCTGATTTTCTTTTTATTGTGATTGAGGAAGTAATATGTGAAAAATCATGAAACCTTCAACAATATTTATGTTGGGATGTTGCCTCATATGATAATTTGAACCAACAATGCAGTGTAAACATTTAAAAGTAGGAATTTCAAAGCAGTTTTCTTTTTCTTCACTATTAAGTAATTAAACAACTTCAAATATTTAAGTCAATGTAATAAAATGGGCATGTAACTTTGTTATAGATGTTCAGATAGCCCTTAACATTATTCTGGCTTCTGTTCTATTCAGCCAGTCTAGAGCAGGACCACACATGTTTGCCCTTTAGGGTGCGTGCTTGTCCATTTGGGGCGTTTAGCTCCTATAGAGAGCAGAACTCCTCCGGGAGTAAATTGTTTGGTTTTCGCCCCTTTGCTCTTCGCCAGAGAGTCGAGGGGACCTTTAGAAAAAGGCCTGACCTCGAAGGCTTCTGATATGCCTATACAAATGTAGTGAACTAATAAATTTTAGTCCAGTCATATATGGTCCAGATATGGGACATATGTGCACCATACTTGCCTACTTAATATGGGATCAACAAAGTAAATCTCTATATAAACCAGATATGGCAGTGATTTATATGGAATAAGTATGGAATAGCTTTATATAAACCATATATGGTATTGCATTATATGGTTCATATCTGTTTCAGATAGAGACCTGATCCAGATAAAATTTTATCTGGCCCATGTATGGATTAGATCTGGTTCTTGCACGGATATAAATTCCATATCTGCAGCAGATATGGGTCAGATATGAAATCCCTATCTGGCCCATATATGGAATTTTATATCTGGCCCATACCTGAATTTGGAGTAAGGGTAATTTCAAAGTATCGACTATTTTAAGTTAACACCTACCTAAAGTAACTAACAAGTTTGAAAAGGCTATTTCGGGAATGCTGACAGGTCTCGATTTTTCAGATGTTCTTCGTAGGCTTAGAGCCAACTTTCCCTTACTCAAAATCCATATATGGGCTATATATGGAAATTTATCTCTGGCCCATACCTGGTACAGATATAGGATTTGTAATTGGCTTAAACAAAAATTGGGCAGATATAACTTCATATCAAATAAAGGAATAAATGGCCCGTATAAAATTTCTGATGGCTCAAATTTTATATGGGACAGGCAAGGTCCATATATCGCAAATCCATACATGGGCGATATATGGAAATTTATATCTGGCCAATATCTGGTCCAGATATGGAATTTGTTTCTGGCTTTTATAAAAATTGAGCGGATATAACCTGATATAACATAAAGGGATATATGGCCCATATAAAGTTTGACATGGCTCGAATTTTATATAGGGCAGGTGTGGTACATAAATGACAAATCCATATATTGGCCATACATGTAAATTTTATTTGGCCCATAACTGGTCCAGATATGGAATTTGTATCTGACTTTATCAAAAAATGGGCAGATGTAATTTGATATAACATAAAGGAATGTATAGCCTACATAAAATTTGATATGGCTCAAACTTTATATGTGACAGGTATGCTGATTATATATCCCATATAAGGATTTATTCCCAGGCCATATCTGGAACATATTTATCTGCTCCAAAATTTATTAGTGCACTACATTTGTGCAGAGCGTATCAGACGCCTTCTGGGCCGGTGTAATGTTAAGGACTATTTGAAGATCTCTAACAAAGTTTAATGCCATTTGTATTACATTGACTTACGTATTTGAAGTTGTCAACGAGCTCGTTCATTTAATGTAGAAAATTTGCCACATTCAAGCTCTAATATCTCGCAAACCAAACATGGGAAACGAATAAAACCTTCATCAGAATACTTCGAACATTTTCCTCATTAATATATCAAAAATAAATTTTGCTTTGGATTATTCTTTTAAACATATTTGTTTTTTGCTTCCCGACAAACAGTTAAGTGATTTCCATTGGTTTTTTTCTTCAAAGTGCAAATCTCACAGCAAACTCAGGTTTGATGTGAATTGTGCAAAATCTTTTAAATTTAAATCACACAGAGCACAATACTACTTAAAATGAGTAGAGTCTATGCTAGTTAGTGTACACCTGTATAGTGATTGTAACCCAGCCTATAAGGGGGGAACCAAGACCAGCAATCAATGAATAACGGCTTAACTTTTTATACGACATTGGGCCTTCTGCTCGATCCCAGTAGCATATGGCGTAATTTTCCAGCAACAAAAAATGGATACAGTCGGTAACAACACGGTTAATATAATGGAGATCACTCCTACAGATTACCGTGGCAATGTCGACGTGGCGAACTTGATAGTGCCTAGGACACACCTAACCTCAAATTAATAGACCCTGTGATATCCAGGGTGGGCTCAACTGAAATATGAAGTGATTTCCTACGGTAGATCACAAACGTCCTAAATTTAAACAATCTGTTTCCGTCGGTAACAACTTCGAATGCGTTTTTTCGGGAACATAGAGTATGAAGCCTGTGAAGTGGTGTCCGTATTATCTCGAGCACTATACTCAAGTGAGAGTAAGCAACATGTTGATAAGGAAGAAGATAACGGAGCCCTAGAAGCTTTTTGATGAAGAGATTAAATAGTGATAACAACTCTTGGGATAGGTGGAGATTATTTGTATGCATCCCAAACAAACAATAGCGCGAATAATTTTCTAGGCAACAAACGAACTAAGTCCATGTTAAAGCTTTCGACAATTTAATATCCACAAATAGTATAAGTAATCAAAATGGACGTAGGCATCCGTTATCAGCATCAACTAATTGACTGGCTTCACTTCTTTCGTTTCACATCATATGGTCGTAACCTCAGGAGGACAGTCGGGCAGATTCTCTTGTGAGGTTTCCAAATAAAAAATACACCACGTGTTAAGTAATTGTGAAGTACTACATGGCTGTGTTTGAAATGGATCCCGCTCCTTAAAGTTTTTGCTCAGACTGAAGCCCTGTAAATTAACAGCAAGAAAATAAATTTCTTCCTAGAAAGCTGTCAAAAATTGTGAAATGAGTTTTAAGTTTTGAGCCATGATTGTTTTTGTTCGCTGTCACACTCTACCAATGTCGTGCTTGGGTGAAAAACGACCCTTCTGTGTGGCCCTCGAAACACTTTCGATTTGTTCCAGTTACGGCGCCTCTTACAACATGCATGTAGTATTTTAATAGTAACCATTTGATTAGTTTGGACCTGTAACTAAATGAAAACGCGATGTACATATGAAAGGACATTTTTGTTGCCAAAATAAAGATGTAACCATAACTTGGCAAATTTTCGTCCCCAATTAGTAGGCCCATCGTTAAAATATTATTCAAGCACATGGGAATTTGCCTACATGGTCACGATTAGTCAGTTTAAGGGGGGAAGGACGATAGAGAGGAAAAGGGTATGGTGCTAGTGGTACTACCCTCATATACGCCACGTACTGCAGGCCCACATGTCCTCAGCATCCAGATTAGGCCAGGCCCGATTTTCCAAAGAATTACACATCCCTTTTCTATGCAATATACACGTGGATGAAGCTGAAACAACACGGAGCTGTTAAGTAGGCCTAATGAAATGTTTATTGTAAAGATTGCTGGTGCCAAAATTTGTTCCAAAAACTTGTTCGCCTTGTAATATTCCTTGCCTTTAGAGCTCTTGGATTAGATCTTTATCATCACAAAGTCAGAACCTTTTTAGATAAAATCTTCAAATTAGACCTAACAAAAACACGAAGGATAAAGACCGCTTTTAGAGTACTGTGTGAAAGAAAGTAATAGAAAATTCAATGTGCTCAAATAGAACCACTCTGGGAGGAGCAACTGGAAAATGTTTTCCTACCAGGTGAGGAGAACTTAATGAAAAATTTGAAGAGCCATGCTTTAGATCGTACTAAGGCGCAGGGTATATACATGCTCCACCGTAACCCTGTAGGCAATTTCGTCCCCTCTGATCAAAATACCTAGCTCCTCATTTGCTTGGACCAGAATGTAAGTTCACTTCCCCTTCCATGAACCCAAATCTGGGCAAATTCCAACAAAGAAAGACAAAAGTGAGACAATATTTTTCGTAACATATAACAGCACTACCAATGTTCAGGTTCATGTCGTAAAAATTTTGAGGTGTTTCCTTGATTCACCACGGGGAGTTTTTTTTTTTTTTTTTTTCTACTGATAGGACACATGCAGTATTACTGAACTGGGTCAGCGCCCTTTTACAGTATAATACGTATCATCTGGCTATTACTTTGGTTCTTTTATCCGAATGTTTACTCTTTTTATATCGCAAACGGTCATTGAAAACATAAGTGAAGTTATAAGTTTCATAGGTTCAACCACTGCAGCCAGCGCATTTATTCTCATTATGGTATAACAAAGTGTAATATTTCGTAATCTGTATTTAATCAGTAACATGGTAAATTAAAACTACAATGTCAGTGATAATACAACTTGATCTTTTTCTGGTGAGGACAGCCAGAATCTAAATCAACGTTTTGAAATTCATTAGCCCATATAATACTCATATTTTCTTTTCCATACAGGACACTTATAATTTACCACTGATGGAAGCACGCAGAATAAACTCTTTAACGGAAAATTTTACAAGTAAGACGTAATTGATCTTTAAGTTGAGAAAATGAAACCAAGGTGGTAGAGATAGCAAGATTTATTTCCTAAGGGGTAACAACTGGTACAGCATTTTCCATCGGTAGTGTTGGCTTTTTGACTCGTAGACTACATCCACAGAGCTGTTAATGAGTAATGAGTTTCCCATTTGAATTTTAAGGGGAAGGCAATAATCAGATTTTGCATCCAATTGCTCAAAGAGACCAAGATCGTAACACAAGTTTACGAAAGAAAGCTGCTCAATTTAGTATTTCTACCGCTTTATATGAATTTTTCAATTATTTTTTTTTCACCTACATGGACGCATGTTGTATATACCTATTTTCGTATTTTGAAAAACGAGAGCGCTTCAAAAATGACGAGAGCGAGCCACATGATCATAAGTTTAACAATGTCTCATTCACTGCACATGGAGTGTAAACTGTCACATAAACTAAAAAAAGGGATAAAGATTGTTGTTTGAGACTTCTGAAGTACAGAAGGCTCCTAGGTTACGTGCTTCTCCTAGGTCTTTTTCAACTTTTGCAGTCAACCCGAGGAATAAATTAGGCCCACTTTGCTCAAATGTCCATAGGTGTACTTGGTCCATGGCACATTAACAAATGTTAAAGCACTGTTTTTGCCCTTGTATTCCAACCCTTGCTTATATGTTTTCTTACGTTTATTTGAAAAACTGACGGCTTCCTAAATGAACATTCGTGAAGACAAGGTATAGAACAGATCAGCCATCGATAGAATATGGCGTAATGCAGATATACGAACCATGAATGTCCCATACCGTGCTGAGACTTTCTAGGAGCTGCCAAAAGAAAAACTCTTTGTTGAAGGGCTTTTTCTTTACACTAATGATTACGGATTTGGTACTGGTCTCGACTACTAAAGGGGGAACGTTATGTTTTGTTACACTTTAATTATTACAATTTTGAACATTGACAATGGAAGGATAAGACATTGTTTCATTATTCAGAGATACGAATTTCAAAGAAAATTATTTTTTTCATAAAATAAAGACCAAACATGCCCCAAAACAGACCTTTTCTATCTTCACCAGTCCATTAAGGCCCTCATACACGTTGAATTTCTTCGTCAAATAATTGATGTCAAGCAATTGGTGAACGGGGGGGTGGGGGCAAGCACCCAAATTTTCCGATTTTTTTTTAAAGCGTGAACGCCATTTCTCTGGGGGGGGGGGGTTTGCAGCCCGCTACGCTCGCCGAAATTTTCTCCCTTTTAAAACAATTTTTTAAAAATATGGAGCTTGTACTGCAGAAAAGTTTTGAGTTCATGGTGCCCCTTACAAGAAAATGTGAAAAATTCCGGAATTACTGAAGAATCTGTATGTCTCATTGGCGAAAGTCTGAGATTGCATAGGGACCAAACATCGTTGTTACTACACTATGGTAACTAAAGCCTGCAAATTTCAAGAGTCAAGGGTTATATTGGAGATAATTTTGGAATTTACGAAACACAATCATGAAAAGTAGTTCGGAAAAGTGCACCAAACTGATGTATGTGCGAACACGACAGCACTAATAACCGTAAATTGCTGCGAGCGGAAAACTTTGCATTTTTGAAACAAACCGTTAACAAAAAAGGAGCTATTATGGGAGAGAACTCGGAATTTTGAAAAAGAGTTGGGAAAACCACAATATGTTGACTGGTGTCACAAATGACAATTTTTCGAATTTTTAATTTTTCAGTGCCAGGGAGAATCGCTTCCCTGCCCCCCTGTTGCTACTCCTTTGACTGAAGCAATTATCGACAAAAAAGTTCCCTTGATATTTATTGACGACTCGTCAATTTTCCGACTTCGTACTCTCCTCCTAACGGTTTGGGGTATGGACCAAGGTAGATCCATTCATTCCAAAGATTCATATCAGAATGAAAATTTATACTGAAGTTGTAAATACATTGGTTGTTCGTGAGGAACGTCAATTAATTGACGAAAAATTGATCGCATGTTGGCGCCATTACCTAAAACTAAGGTTCTTGTTGGCTGATACAGTTAGGCTGTTTGAAGTGTCTTAATTATACTTAATGGGCTAGACCTCCCGGTCGGTGACAAAGTTCTATTTTATTCACCAATTGCGGGCAGGAGCAACTCAGTTAAAGGTCATATTTTCGGTGTTTTTCTAAGTGCTATTTTAATCACTTATCATGCAAGCAATGATAGAGACACCTGGGATATTTTATTACGCCAACTTTCCGCAATGTCGACGAAAATATTTTGTTACTACATTGCCGCTTCATAGACCCTCTGGGCCTACAACTGCGAAACACACTGTTTGAGCAGCTTAAAACTGCAAGAGTATTGATTTCTTTTCGTACAGCCTCATTTTTTTACTTTGTGTAATTTGCCGTGCCGACACGTCGAGACAATTCCTGTCTTTTTTTTTTTTTATAAATAAGGTCGTGTTTTACAAAGAAAATCAAACCAGAGAGTTGACAAGTCCCTGGTCAAGCATTAATCAATCTATGCATGGAGGAGAAACTACAAACAATCACGTTAAAACAACCGTAACAAAGCCAAAGGAAAGGAAAACCAACACATCACATCTTATTAAACTTGCTTTCGTTTTCATGGAGTAGGTATCTAGTAGGGAGTAGGGACCCGCCAAACAAACCTTTCGTCTTGCCCACTACTTTGAATGATAAAAAACTGATTATTTGAAAGCGGTCACATAACGAAAATTATATAAATTGATGGTTTTGCAGTTGTGTATTTTTTTTATTTCCGGGTGCCATAAGTGTGAATTTCTTTTTGTCGTCTCTATAATACCGAACTCGTTCGTAAGCAACCCACCCAGACGTAATGTGAGCGCACGTGTATACGCACAAACAAAATTACAGATACAGAAAGCATAGATAGACGTAGCATTAAAATGCAGTATTGTTACTTTTAAACAGGCTCGATTTGGCATTTTCTCGAAGCCCTTAAGTCATATGTATGCCACAGTCAGTCAGATCCAGACATTTCAAAGGGGGGGGGGGGGCTGACTTAAGAGAAAGTAGGGTTTTAGGGAGTTCCACTCCTAATTTCCTGTGTGTATTGTTGACGTGGAGAAAAGGGGGGCTGAAGCCGTGAAAGCCAGTCCCCTTGGATCCGCGCCTGACAGTGTTATATTTAATTTCTGCCTGTTGTTTTTTTAAATCTGCCTGAATTGTTAGGAGGTAAAACAATAAATTTACCCCAATATTTCCATTAGTGGGGAGATTGTACCCCAGGATCGACACCCCTGCTCCAGATCTATTTATATATTCGCAGTGTATCATGATCATGGATTAATACCCACCTACCTACCTACCTACCTACCTACCAACTTGCCTACATGCATGCATGCATGCATACATACATACTTACATACATACATACTTACATACATACATACATACATACATACATACATACATACATACATACATACATACATACATACATACATACATACATACATACATACATACATACATACATACATACATACATACATACATACATACATACATACATACATACATACATACATACATACATACATACATACATACATACAAATATTTATATAGCGCTAGCTCCAAATGATCAAAGCGCTTTAAACAGAAAGAGAACGGTAAAGTACAGTACATTTAGAAAAAGTGAGACTTTAGGAGCTTTTTAGTAGTGACTGATTGAGCTTCCCTGATATTACGCGGGTGTGTGTTCCAAAGTGGAGGGGCCAGCTACGGAGAAAGCCTTGTCAGTACTGTGTTTCTTTCTAGACGTAACTGTTAATAGAGTTGCATCAGTGGCGGACCTCGTTACCGGACCTGTAGGAGGCAGTCGTTTCCATATCAATGATTTTTTGAGATAAACTGGTCCGCAGTTACTTAGGCATTTGTAAACGTAAAGACATATTTTAAATTGAATTCGTTTTTTGATAGGAAACCAGTGAAGTTTTTACAATAAAAGGTAAAGGACTAACCAGTCTAGAGGCAGAAAAAATCAATTTAGCATCTTTGTTTTGCAACAACTTGAGACGGTTGAGGTCTCTAATCTAGAAAGGACAATTGCACGTACAGTGAGATGTCGTGTATCCTGATCAAGATAACGAAAAATCCGACGGATGTTACGGAGCTGGAAATTTCCAGCTGATATGAGACTTAATTTGTTTGGTCATGGACATGTTAGAATCAAAGAAAACTCCTAGATTACGAATGTTACAAGAGGGTTCAATTTGGCTATCACCCACTGTAAAATTTAGTTTCGGGAGCTTTAAAAGGCTTTGTCTAGTTCCCGCTATGAAAATTCGTTTTTTTCATTATTTAGTTTTAATTTGTTTTGATGCATCCACATTTTGATGTTCATAATGCAATCTTTTAACAATTGCAAAGCCCTTACAGCAGCACCAGTTTCGTTCGGATTAAAAGGGGAATTCAGCTGAGTATCATCAGCTATGACTATGGTCGGGATTGTTTGACATCCACCTCTTGTAACTGTGTCAATCCTTTCGTTTTTAGGACGTTTAGCATCACGAGAAGAAGTTGACGTTTCGATTCTCCTATACAAAGAACAATATATCGATAGAAATGGCGGGGTGATTGTTTTACCAGAAGCTGATGTGTCCCTGATAGTTCCTCCCGGAGCGATTACAGAAG